>JAYMTA010000868.1:0-23499 GCA_036897625.1 Pelargonium cotyledonis
CAGAGGGTGAGATTCCGTGGGGCGGGAGGGCCACAGACAGCGACACGTCCGCTGCGTCATAAATTGGTGCCTCTGAAAGGTGATGATTAGTAAGTGAAACTCAGCCCAAGTCTGAGCGAGTGGACCACAAACCAGCATGTGAGGCCGGGACCTGCGAATCCGGCGGCGGAGCTATTGATGGCCAGAGGGCAGAGATGTTGCGGCTGCGGCGGAGCGTGACCAGACCGACGAAAACAGCCGGAGCTCAGGTAAAACCGAGCTGCAAATGTGGTGTTGCTGATGATATATTTGTTGCGGTAAGCTGAAGACGTCCTCTAGAGCCGTTGGGGCCGGTGGTGACGAAGATGGAGCATCGATAACGGAGATGGAGGCTAGAGACCGAGCAGACAAAAGGTGGGCCGTTGTGCAAGGAGGACGGCAAAGCCATAACAATGGCCGGAAGAAAGTGACTGCGAGGTTCCAGATCTGGACGACGGGAATCCCATAGCGGGAAGTCGGCGACGAGTTGGACCCATTTGAAGGAAGATCAAGTCCTTGAAAAGAGAACGATGAGTGAAGTCCGAAGCCGCCGGAAATTATGACTGGTGGAAAAAAAGAAAAAAGGGAGGGGAAGGAGGTGAAAGAGGGAGGAGCAGAGAGGGCTCTCCGGTGGCTTCGGCAAAGCCGGCTGTGGAGGCGGATGTTTGAAGTTTTGAGAGAGAGAGAGAGAGTCGACAAATACGTCGTATATCCTTCCAGTGGTGATCAAACTCAGCTCTTCTCACAATTTCAATCTGCGTTACCAATTAAGCCGCAGCCCGTTTGACCCTCACCACACGGCCAAACATACATATAAAAAAAAAAGTTACAAACTGTAACAAAAATCTGTGATAAAATTTTTCGTCACAGTTCCATTATAAATTGTGACATAAATAATATTTTATATCACATTTTTTACGATCCAAACAATAACAAAAATATTATGTCACAAGTCGCTAGTTTTCTCATAGTAGTATCGATCACTACAAATATATGTGTGTAATATTTATCGCTTGATGCCTACACTTGCAATAATGTACAATTATCTATAAATAAATATTAATAGAACTAACACAGTAAAATTAAGATACATTTTATTTTTTATAGTAATTTGGACAAGATATATCTTCCCCTTTCAGCTTTCTTTTCCGTCTAGGTAAGGGGTGATCACAACAATTAGTACGATTCTCATAAGCTACCCATAGAAAGTACAAATGGTTACGATAACTATTTTATTTCAAATATATACTACATAAATACAATTTTAATTGATGTATATTACTTAACATGAAATGTAAATGGAGCATATTGAATTAATTCATATAGTATTTTAAAAAGAGGTATGGCTTTCTTGTGAGTTTTCCTGAAACTAGGGGTTTTTTGGGTAGCTGTTCATATAAGTTTTTACGGCGCATTGCCGGTGGTGAGTGAAGGAGAGTGATTTTTTCCGGTCTAGGTGGAGAGACGGAAGCGGTAGGAGGGTGGCGATCTGTTGGAGAGTTATCAGATTGGAGATCTGGGGCGTACAAGTCGTTTGAGTAGCGGCGTTAGAGGCGATCGGGGAGGAGGTTGCGGAGAGTAGTTCGAGCAAACGACGGCGTAGGGGCGTACGTACGGCCTCTTGTTGCTGTGAAGGGAGCGGTGTTCGTGGAGGGGTAGCGAAGCAGAGAACGGGATACGTAGGTGGAAAGGGAGGATCGGCGGTGCGAAAGGGGTTGCGCAGTGGGCAGCGGCGGGGGGGGGGGGGTATCGGGCGCGACAGGGTGGGGTTTCAGTTTTGTTTCTCTTTGTTTTGCGGCCCTGAGTGTGATTCCTTATGGGGATTTTGGTTTGGAATTGTTGAGGGATCGGTAATGTGAGGGCTAGGGCGGTATTGAGTATGTTGGTCTGGGAGAAGAGGCCTTTGATGGTCCTACTCATAGAGACCAAATGTGGGAGACAGGAGATGGAGGTGGTAAGACGCATGCTAAATATGCCGGCGTGGTTCTCAAAGGACGCAAGGGGGCGTAGGGGGGCCTTAGCCTTATTTTGGGGTCGAGGGGTTAGGGTGAGGCTCTTGAGCTGGTCCAATCACCACATTGATGTGTTCGTTAATATGAGGAAGTGGAGACAGTGGAGATTTACAGGTTATTATGGAGAGGCTGATTGGTTTCAGAGGCAAAACTCATGGGATCGAATCAGTCATCTGGCAACCCAGAGCACCTTACCGTGGTTATGTGCTGGGGATTTCAACGATTTAATGCATCAGAATGAGAAGAGGGGTGGGCGTGAGTACTTGGAGGCTCGTATCAGAGGGTTTACGAAGGCTATCAGGGACGCGGGTCTAATTGATTTGGGTTATTCGGGTTATGAGTTTACGTTGAGACGAGGGTCATGGAGCAATGTTCTGATGGATGAGAGGTTGGAAAGAGCTTTTGGAAACAGGGACTGGGTGGAGGAGTATGGGACATGGAAGGCCCATCATCTGCCTTTCTATACATCGGACCATTGCCCGTTCTTGGTAGGCCCGGGGGCTGAAAACAAATGTGCCAATAGAAGAATCAGGTTTGAAAACAAGTGGTGCGAGGACAAGGGTTGCGAACAGGTGAATAGATCGGCATGGTTGGGCCAGAGTATTCAAGATAGATTAACCAACTGTGGAAAGGCTCTGTGGAAGTGGGGAGCCCCAGCAGTGAAGAGCTTGGACAAGGAGGTTGTTGAACAAGAGAGATTGTTGGAGAGGCTCAGTTTGAGGACTGATACTTGGGGTCGTGATCTAGCTGATCAGGTGCGGAAGAAGTACCTGGAGCGTCTTCACAAGCAAACGACCTATTGGAAGCAGAGAGCAAAAACCTATTGGTTGAGGAGTGGCGACAGTAACTCGAAGTTTTTCCATAGGCAAGCTTCAATTCGAAGGAAGATCAACTTGATATGGCGAATTAAGAACGCTAGGGGGTTTGGGTGCAAGGGACGAAAGAGGTAAGAGTGACAATGAAAGACTTCTACACAGAGCTGTTTCAAGTCAGGGCAGTGGTTGATACGGAGAGGATCACAGATTTAATCGAAGCACGGGTTTCTCAGGAGGACAATGAGTAGTTAGAGGCAGATTTTACAGCGTAGAGTTAAAGAAGGCTTTGGACTCCATGCATCCTAATAAGCCCCCGGGGTCTGATGGTTTTAACCCGGGTTTTTCCAGAAGTATTGGCATATTATAGTTCAGGATGTGATCAGGGCCTGTCTAGCAGTCCTCCAAGGGGGCAGGATACCTACAGAGATGAATGAGACAATGTTGGTCCTAATTCCGAAGAAGGAGCAACCCAATGTGGCAGAAGATTTTAGACCTATAGCCCTATTTAATGTAATCTATAAGATCATATCGAAGGCCATTGTGAATAGAATAAAAGAAAGTGATATCGGATAATCAAATATCTTTTCTTCCGAGACGCCTCATCACAGATAACATAAGCGTCGCAAATGAGCTTTTTCACTTTATCAGGCGACACAAGAGTGGGGAGTGGGGAGCTTTGAAATTGGGCATCGCCAAAGCCTATGATAGTGTTGAGTGGGATTTTCTCAGGGCCATGATGCTGAAGTTGGGGTTTAGTGCTCTGTGGGTCTAGAAGGTCGATGCCTTTGACAAATACCTAGGGGTCCCAGACTATTGGGGTGGAAGCAGAGTGGAAATTTTTGATTACGTGGTTCAGCGAGTTTAGCCTCGTATATCCTCCTGGTCGGCCAAGGCCTTCTCGAAGGCCGAAAAGAAAGTACTCTTTAAGGCAGTGGCACAGGAGGTACCGGCTTACTGTATGGGGGTATATCTTCTGTCGGTAACCACATGCAAGAGATTAGAATAGGACGTAAGCAAATTTTGGTGGAGTTCAGGTAAGGGATCGTCCCATGGTTTACATTGGAAATCTTGGAAGGCGTTAAGTCGGAGGAAGAGAAGTGGAGACCTGGGCTTTAGGGACATTCAGGCTTTCAATCTCGCGCTTTTGGGTAAGCAAGTATGGCACTTTGAACATTACCGAGATTCTTTTTTTAGTCGTCTCTTTAGGCACAGATATGTCCATGAGGGCTCGGTATTTCAGGCAGAGGTTTCCATAGGTGCTAGCTTTAATTGGAGAGGGTTCTGTAGCGCTCGCGATGCAATCAGATAAAACTGCGCTATACGGATTGGTGACGGTTTTGATACCAAAGCTTTGATGGACCCATGGATGCCAGCTTATCCAGGGTTTATCCCGCGTGTGCGGGACTCGATGACAGGAGTGGTAAGGAATTCGGTCAGGGCAGTCGATTTTATGGAGTTCAAGAGACGGGAATGGAATAAAGTCAAGATCCGGCCGCTATTCTGAGTATCTGGTTAGGGAGGGCGGCAAGTAGGGACACATGGTTTTGTCACCCTGATAAGAAGGGCTACTACTCAGTGAGGAGTGGGTATTACATGATTAAGGCTCAATGGGATACAGAGCAGGATGAAGATACGGTATGGAAAGATTTGTGGGATGCACAGGCACATGCCAAGGTTAAACACTGTATATGGAGAGCTTTGTCTGGTTGTCTTCTTGTGCGGGAACAACTGGTGAACCGGAGGGTGGATATCAACTTAGAGTGCCTAAGGTGTAATGGGGGAGCGGAGACTACAGAGCATGCAATTCTTCATTGTACCTTTGCTTTGGGGGTGTAGGAGAAGGTGGGTTTACGGGTCCTGGCGGAAGGCTCCACCTCGGTTAGGGAGTTCTTGAGGTCAATGCAGGATAGGAAGAAGGGGGAATTATTAAAGCGAGTCTTGTATGCTGGGTGAAGCCTTTGGAAAACAAGGAATGACAGTGTGTGGAAGGACAAATGGACGTCGGTGGATGTTGTGCTTAGCCTGGGGATTAGGATGCGTACATCGTGGTTGGCAGCTAGGGAGGAGGAACCTAGGGCCAAGACTACAGTTCGTGTGAGAGAGAATTGGTGTCCCCCGAATCAGGGTTTCGTTAAGATAAACACGGATGGGGCTCTATTTGGTCATCAGGGCTATTCAGGAGGTGGTTGGATAGTCCAGGAGAGCATGGCCCGGGTGTTGGGAAAGGGCCGAGTTCGGTGGAATGGTGCCCCGGTCTCGGAGGCTGTAGAGGCGCGGGCAGTTCTTTCGGCTCTGAGTTGGGCGGCAGCCAAGGGTTGGAACCAGGTGATTGTTGAATCAGACTCCAAAGGAGTCGTAGACATACTAGCTTCGGGTGTGGCTAATCAGAGGAACGAGTTGGGTCTGTTGTACGCAGACATACTCTTGGAGGCCCAGAGGTTTAGGGTAGTTTGTTTTGAGTTTGTTAGGCGAGCCTGTAATCAGGCAGTCCACTACATAGCTAGATCATTTTTGAGTTGTAACTGTATGGAGGAGTGGTTAGGAGATATCCCTAAATGGGGAACTCCGTGATATTGTACTCAAAGATTCCTGTCAGTAATGAAAGTTTTACTTTCTCGGTAAAAAAAAAGATACATTTTATTTTTATCAAAGGGCAGTAGAAAATGTTTGATTTATTCTAAAGTCTATCTATTATCCCTCAAATATTAAGAACCCACACTAATTGGATAGAGATCAAAATCAGAAGCTGAAGTACCATCAATTGTATTCTGGAGCAGTCTACAGCTGTCACTGATCGTTTTCTCTTCTTCTTCTTCGTTGATCTTGAAATGCTTTTTCATTGCCATGAACTTCATTTCTTCATTCAAAGCCCTTGAATCCGAAGCCAACTCGGGGACAATTGTCTTGCCTTCAAGCATACTCACAACCGAAGACATTGTAGGCCTTACCGATAGAGATATGTTCGTGCATAGAAGAGCTACGTTGATCATATCCATAGCTTCTTCTTCGTTGAATTCGGAACCCAATCTTGGATCAACTAGCTCCATTTGACTCCCATTTTCTTTCAAATTTGTTGCCTGCAAATGGTTCAAAGATCGTTACAATTTCATAACAGAAAATGCCAAGTGCACAAAGTTATCAGTAAAAAAAGAAATATAAATGTAAACTGTTGTAGACAGAAAAAATGTCTTGATACATTACTTTCAGTCTTTCAAGTAGGAGATGGAAGTTAGATATACCCAATCAAGAAGATTGAAACAATCCTCCTTTGAACCGCGAGTTGTGTTGCTTTTCCCGCTAACGATTTCTAGTGCAACGATTCCAAAACTATAAACATCTGCTTTATCAGTTAGATAACCATGAAGAGCATATTCCGGTGCCATATATCCACTGCAAAATTATCATTAACATATTACTAGTGAACAATCAATATTGTTTTCAAACAAAAATCATGTCAATCGCTAGAGATTTTTGTTCTAGTTTTGTTACATATATTAAATTCATTTTATGTTTCATTTCTTTTTCATCTCAAAATTTTCCTAATACACTTCTCAACACATTTTGCACCCAACTTGTAAAGACTTACAGTGTGCCTGCAATTCTGGTACTTATGTGTGTATTTTCCTCATCGTTAAGTTTTGCGAGACCGAAATCAGAAATCTTAGGGTTAAGATCCTTATCAAGAAGCACATTGGTAGCCTTAATATCTCTATGAACAATCTTCAATCTTGATTCTTCATGTAGATAAGCCAAACCTCTTGCTATTCCTACACCAATCATGAGTCTTGTTGGCCACTCCAATTTCAACCTGTATTGTTCTGAGCCTATAAATCAGAAAACCAGCAAAATATTAGTTACATGAGACCGTACTAATCTAATATTGTTTAAAATAAATTTTGTTGTGATTGGATTAGAATTTATTTATCATGAGAATGAGTTTGGGTTTTCATTTTCATTCCTTTAACAGGCCATTCCTTTGCGACATAGACGCACGTAAAACATGTAATGTAGGTCGTTTGGTTAGAAACTTACCAAACAAAGCGCGCGCAAGGCTGTTATTTTCCAAGTACTCGTATACTAGTAACAAGTGATCTTCCTCATTACAACAACCGTAGAGCTCGACAAGATTAGGATGTTGCAGAGCAGAAATCAAACCAATTTCGGCCATAAACTCGCGATGTCCTTGCTTTGACTTGGAAGAGAGAATCTTTACAGCCATCATAGTGCCATCCGACAAAACGCCCTGGAAGGAAAAATAAATACTTAGAAACTTCAAAAGGAATTATTTCAATTATAATAGCTTATACTCAATAAAACTAGCTAATAGAAAGCATAGTATGTTCTCTTAAAATACCTTGTATACAGGTCCAAAACCACCTTCCCCAATTTTATTAACCGCGTTGAAGTTGTTTGTTGCAGCTTTAATTTGCTTCAAGGTAAAGGAACCAGTTTCTTGGTCTACAAAATTATATACATGAAAATTTAAGAATTTTGACTGAAATACATATTAAATTGAGAAAGAAAATATGGGTTTATAATTATGACTGAAATACATATGTTTCTTGAATACCTTTTGCCATTGCATTTCTCTTCCCAATACAGCCTTTCCACCAAAAAAAAACACCCAAAACCAGCAAGATAAACGCCGCTACTGCAGCGGCGATTCCAACTATTTCTCCCGCTGGTAATAATGATGTCTCTTCATGCTCTAATGGAAGAGTGGACAAATTGAAAAAATAAAAATGAAAACCAGAAAAATTGTAAGTTCTTCGACAGATACAAATTGAACATATAATGTATTTGAGTCATAATTTCATCAATTTCTTTGTTACTATCAAGCTCAATGATGGGTGATAATTTTGTGTTTCCTATTTTTCATGTGGGTTCAAAGTCCAATTGAGCAAAGGGTTAAAAAGGTTCACACATTTCAACTGAAATTAAAGCTCTAACTTTGTTAACTGTAACTTGAAATGACCATTCTACCCTTGTCAATTTTCGACTATATATTGTAATGGTAACTATATATATGATAAAGAAAATTTTACAGCAAGTCTTTCTATTGATGTTATCTATAGAATTTTTAAGTTCTACTTACCGGAAACAGCAGAAATAGCTGATATAAGAGGGCCATACATTCCTCGAGAAGGGACACTAGTTGTTCCTCTGCCTGCCCAATAGAATCGAATTTCCAAGACATTGTGAGTCACCTCAGCAGAGAAGGGTTTTATTATTGGTTTATTAAACCCGCCTGCTTCAGCCGCGATATTAAAATCCTTCTGCACCAGCTTTCCCTATACCAATATTCAAATAACAATGTGGGAATTCAAGTAGCTAGCTATGCACTTAATTCATACTTCTACCTAATCGAGATTAATTTGTCCGAAAAAATCATGTGAAAAATTTGTATTTGATAAAAATGTGAAACTTGTCGCAATCGAGTTTTCTAATGGTAATCTCTACAATGCCCTTTGTGCATTAAGTTTCATACATCAACCACTAAATTGTTCAATTTTGTTAGATATATAAGACTTAAGTCAATAAATTTGGAAGTAGCACGCGCCATCCCAAACTAGATATAAAAAATGTAAAGTATCCTTTTATTTTACTAACCTGTATGAAGATATCAAAAATGCGCCTTCCTAGGCTACCATATGTTTCGCCATCAGAAAACATAATCTCTGCAAAATGGAGGTTCACAGCATATTTTCCATTTCCAAGGCATAATCCGTAATAAGCTAGAGACAAGGCAGAAATTCGAGCATTTGCGTAAAGTTCAGAATTGTTCCCGTGGATCCTTGACGCGCTTGTTGAATTAATGTACATTTCTTCATATCCTTTATCGACATCCATGAAATGGCCAGTGCTTCTAAAGACCCATTTAGAACTAGTTTGGAGGAATATGGATTGTTCAGGTAGATCTATATCTTTTTCGTACACGATATTTTCACTGGAAATTGTAGCTTCTCCGCCGCAATTTATATTAAGAGAATAGCTAGAGCTATCTGCAAGAATATGCAACAATAGTTTTGTAATCCATAAACAGAACTTGCAGATATTAAGGCCATTGTATGGTCAGATGTTATACTAATGAAAGTGCTCAGGTCCATAAATCTTTTTGCACAATTAAATGCACAAACATATGCGAATAGAAGAAAAAAAATGCAAACTGACTATGAAATTGTCTAGATGCTCGACTTTTCGAGCTTAATCATGTTGTCTAGAGACATTTTCATAGCTGCCTGAACTTTTTTCATTGTTGGCATATAATTTGTGCACTTATTAGTGCAATAAGATTTATGTACTTAGAATTTCCCTATCTAATATTTCAAAAAAAAAAGTTAAATAATGTAAATAGAAATTTAGACATATTTACTTACCCTTTGGACACTGATGATCTAAACACGGAACAATACCAGTACTGCAACAACACATCGCATGGAAAAGAAAAACTCGGATATATAAGCACGAAATTGAAACATCATGCTAATATTTCTGAAGTTTAACTTAAAAGTTATGTAAAAATAGTGTGTTTGTGTGAGAGAGAATTCGTACACATTGTTTTGAGGACAGATTTCGGACGAGCTTTCAACAATGAAGTTGTTATATGAAAGATCACTGCTCATAAAAATTATGCAAATAATCCATCACAAACCAATGAAAATATTAAAATGGTTGAATTCACGATTGTGCACTAAAACTTTTCCTCAAACAAATTACTTCGAAAAAGAACTTACACGTTTTTTCCATTTTTCGTCCACTCAGGCACGGATCCATTGAGTAAATTTCCTGTTAAATAACTAAACAAAATAAAAGTAACAAATCAACTAGTTAGATTTTGCAGTTTTTTGTACTACAAAAGTCAATATGAGTACGTACTTGCTATTTATCAACAAGACTACGCCAAGAAAACTTTGCTTATATTGAATATATAAGAACTATTACATGTGAGAGACACCGGATAAATTGGAATAGTTTTTTGGAATTTGGCCATGCAATTTGTTAAAGCTGAGATCTCTGCAAAACGATCCATTGATTATAATAAATTACAGTTATATGACCAATATATTTCCTGAAAAGATTGCGAACAATGTTAGAAATCAAATTGAGTTCTCGATCCTATACAAAAATACGAGCATATGTGAATAAGTACTAACAAGGTAGTAAGATTCTGCAAGTTCCCAAGATAGGGAGGCAGCGCATCCGCAATGTTGCAACTCCTCAATATCCTGTTAACGCGATACAATATTTCTTTTTATTATAAAGTTGAATTCTATAACAGTACTATCACATGATTTTTCGAATAGTGTAATTCATGAAAGCCTTCTATACTTACAGGTACTTCAATTTTCTCATATTAGTTAAGGGTGGAAAAGGTTGGTCATTTCCGCTCATGTCAGTGATTCTTCTGCATAGTTAAATTCAACCAAGAATGACTAAAGCAGAATATAGAGAGAGAGATATAGAAAGAGAAAGAGAGTAAATTGTATCAACTGTACTTAATTTTGCACGTGTTGCACACAATTACATTGAACTTTAAAATGATTCAACTAATTATATTTACTTTCAATAAGTTGCATGGTTAATAACAATGATTTCTTTTTATCAGCTAATAGGAACTTTTATAGAAGGCCAAAAGTACAAATTATCAGCACCAATTTAAACACCAAATTAGTGAAATTACAGCTTCAGAAGAAGCTATATATATATATGAGGAAGAGCTTAAAGACCAAACAAGAGACATCATAATTAAAATGAACAATTAAGAGGAGAGATAATTAGTTGCAGATAGATTAACCACAAGCGAAGGTCTGGATTTTTGGAGGCACTAGAGGGATCCAGATTAAAGTTCAGAACGTCTAGTAATTAATTGTATGATTAAGAAAACATTTTAATTATGTAGGGGCATATTTTTCATCTCTTTATTAACAAATTAAAACCTTTAACTTATTGAAAGCAAGTGTAATTAAATGTTTCCCTTTGAAGTTTAATATAACTGTGTGCAACACTTGCAAAATTCAGTATATTATTAACTGAAATTACAATGAAATAGATAATTCATTCCGTACTAACAAGTCTGTTAAGTTCACCAAAGCAGCAATGCCCGAGGGAATTGACCCATTCAAACCACTAGCCTGAATAAATCTATCATTAACAGATGCAATATAAATTAGTCAAATAAAATATCACATATATATAATGATTAAGCAATGATCTATTTCTCAAATATTGTACAAACTATAAAATGATGTGTCAGTATATGAGATATGATACGTTAATTATTTAACTAATATATAATGACTTCGTTGAATCACAATACGTCAAATGTACAATGTTTTATAAAGCGGGGCTCCGCACAAAAAAATTCATGAGGATAGCGGTATCATATATTTCCGGTTGTTGTTCATTTAAATTTAATTTTAAACCACAAAAATAATATATACACACACATATATCACGTAAATTGTCTCAAAACTTTGTATATATAAAAAAAATTGTACAGAACTTTAAACACATTGCATTTTCCCAAGGGATATCAGAAGAATAGAGCTCTCACAACTTTTTCAGATTTTTCCATTTCTGGATATAATTAGGTATCTGCCCTGTAAAGTAGTTGTCCCCAATCCAACTGCATTACATACATTCACCATATCAAACTCAACACAAACAACAACAACAACAAAATTATTGAAATTACTTTAGATTATGCAAATCTTCAATGACTGAGAAAATTTTGAAGCTTACAATTCCTCCAATGAGGTCAAATTGGCTAGTGTTGTAGGCAATTCGCCGCTAAGATAATTAGAGGTGAGACGCCTGTAACAACATATATATATATATATATGTGTGTGTGTGATATAGTATTATATAAATTTGTACAAAATATAATATTTTACTAGAGGATCTTACAGTTTTTCTAAGTTTTTAAGATTTCCAAGCTCTCGAGGAACGGTTCCTGAAAGCTGATTGGACTCGAAGTCTCTATGCACGTTTGAGATCATGGTTAGCAAGATTTTCATATATATAGTATCAAATAAATTGAACACTTGAAATGTGAAAAAAAAAAAAATTAACTAGATTTAGTGGATATACAAGAATAGAAGTGTGGAGATGTTTCCAAACTCTTTCGGAACTGAACCTGATATCCTATTTCCTGCCAAGGTACTTCATCAATCACAATCACGTTAGTTTTCTTTCGGAAAAAATTGAAGCTATACGTACACACAATTATATATGCATATAAATGTATGAATATAAGAAAACAATACATGTTGACCAGTTTCAAGGAGCTCCATCCTGGCGGGGTTGTGCCATTAAGGTAATTACGAGTTAAGTCACTGCAAGAAATTGAATTGAGCAAAGCAATTAGGGGATAAAAAATACCCATCAACATCAAAAGTTGGAAACATAGCAAAAGCGAAACAGGCCGACGAACGAGACAGCATAATTAATTGTAGTGCGTATCTAGCTAAGCCATGTTTTGGAGTAGAAGAAATTCTTACATGTTTTGCAGGTAGGGTAATTTGACCAATTCTGGTGGAAGAATTCCCTTCAAGCTCTGTCGTCTGAGAATTCTGTTAGTATAAGAAATGAGTTTCAGTTTCTTCGGAAAATAGGATCCCACTCTTTATTTTATTTTTGTATCCCAAGCATATATACCCCTCAAGTTCTTATGCTCGTCTCTCTCTCTCTCTCTCTCTCTCTAAGAAATTGAATTATCAAGTTAGTTTCAAATTTTACTATCGCTATGGACAAACTACAAGAATTTGTGTACGTAATTTGTCAAGTCAAATTAATGTTAATGCGAATGAACTAGCCTCCGTACTATTCCACACCTACAAACTGAAGGAAAACTCAGTATATCCACAATTAGAAAGAAAACTATACTTTCATCGCAAATAAATAGTTAATTAAGGATGTAGGAACATACGTACATGCTAACAACATGAGGCACATCATCTATGTTATAATCGCAGGTAACATTATTCCTATAATCACTGGTCGAATTTGTAACCCATCCTTCTTTTCCACTACATGGATCTACATTGAAATTCCAGTCCGTCTTGCCCAGCGTCTTCGCTATTTCACGTAGAGCTCGTACTATATGGATTTATATAATTAATTAAACAAAAGATTACATGTACAGTAAAGCAAAAATCATGTATATATGTAATTACTGTGTCTATTAATAATATATTCAATGAAACATAACTTATTACCACATGAAAAGCTTAACAATTAATTACCTTCGTCAGAAGGCAATGGCACTGGAGTGACTCCGAAAGAAAATTTAGAAGAGAAGCTGAGAGCTAAAAATGAAGCAAAGACAAGTTTGGAGAAGAAGGAGAAGAAGTGAAAGAACATGTTGAGTACGGATTCAAATGAGAAGCCTTAATTTGGTTTGTAATTGTGAGAGTTTACTTGTATATGTCACAAAAACAGAATATATAAATGAAGAATTCAAATTTTATGATAAGAGAA
Source organism: Pelargonium cotyledonis (assembly GCA_036897625.1). Lineage (NCBI taxonomy): Eukaryota > Viridiplantae > Streptophyta > Magnoliopsida > Geraniales > Geraniaceae > Pelargonium > Pelargonium cotyledonis. The sequence goes on from JAYMTA010000868.1 coordinate 13,325, forward strand.
TTAGTCAATCAAGTGGCCGCGAGAGTCTTTTTCTCCTTTATGGTACAACAGTGATCAGTCAATTCGCAGTACATGCATGCAATATGCAGATGCATTTATTAGTTACTCTGTCGGTTTGAAATTGAGTTGTAAATTTTTATTTTGAAAAAAAAAAAATAGTGTGGTATATTTACTTTGTATCTGGTATGATCACGTCTTAAAGGAGAATAACTAACTTATTATGAGAATAAAAAAAATACTTATTTTAAGACGGATGGAAATGAAGTTTATTTTATTACACTCGTAATATATTTTGAAATTTAATTATACTTGCAACTAATGGTCCGTTTGACAAAATGCACAAATAAGTTCATATGTCGAACGATCCATTAATTGTTATATCTATTTCTAAATAAGTTTTATTTTAGTGGTTTCCAAGAAAAATAATTAAGATGTCACGTAAAATAATGTAATTAATCTTATTTAAATAACATAGTTAGTAATGATGAATGGTATTATTAGAAAGTTAGATGACTTTATATTAAAACAGAGGTAGTAATAAATCTTTACAATATAACTTCTCTTTTAAGATAGGAGAACAGAAATTTTCTTTAAATATTATACTCCATTAATTCGTCTCAAAATGATTCTCTAGTTTGTCTTGCAATTTTTTTTTTCACAAAATAAGTGTCTTATTTTTTTTAAAAAAAAAATTAATTATATATAAATTATCAATAGTATCATAAGTCAGTTAAGATCATTTGAGTTTGTTACCACACATATCTATGGGACAAATAAACGATACCATGAATATGCCGAGCTAATCAATTGCGAGTGTGACAAATAACATTGATAGTCTAGAATTTAAGAGACATGTCTATATTCAAGATATTCCAGCATTTAATGGATTCACTTTGGAAATTTCAGAGAAGACTTGCATGTGGATGAGAGACGACCTACAAAAGACTTGGGTCTGGTCTTATTGGCAACCATGCATTAATGTTGCATTCAATTATTTGCTGAGACAATAGCTGGGGTCGTGTGTAGGTGTGGTCTCTCTTCTCTGGACAATCAATATCAAATATAATTCACCTTAGGTTGATCTATGTGAAGTATTCCATAGCATATTTGCATTGATGAGGAAAAAAAATCTAATTGTTTGCATAATTTATTTTGGTAGCTGAGCTCATATGCAATTTAAGATACGACCCTCTAATTATTGATCATCAATGAAATTAAGCTAAAATACCTTGTTAATAGAAACTGATCCAGCATATCCAATCATCCACTTCAACAGCAAAATCAAAACTCTTCATCACTCACTTTCTCTACAGAACTAAACCGCAGCTTTTCAAAGAAGTAACTAGTCATGGCAAAAAGAGAAATACATGTGAGAAAGAGTCTTATTTTGTTCATTTTCAACTAAGTGCACTGTGTGATGGAAGATAAAAATAAAGATTAGGCACTTCAAATCAATAAAAAGTTGTAATGAAAACATTGTGCTGTGCTCAATGTAGTTAGAGTAGCCAACAAATATATGAAAAGGGACATAATTATGAAGAGGTCACAATTGCTTCTTCGGCTAACAAATCCTAGCAACAACTCAACATAGATTCATGTGGCACACTCTCTTCTCTTAGCACCCACAAAAGGCTCTAAATATTGGAGATGCTCTAACACCACCCCACCATCTCAAGGTGAGATTGCTATAAAAAAAAAAGGGTCATTGCAGCTATCTTGACGAGATGTTGATGAGTTTTATTGACACAGCGAAGCGTGACCTCGTGATGATCCAAGCACCACAAAGGTGATTGTCATATCAAATGTCAAAGCATTTGTCAAAAATCTGCATGATGAACATTAATATAGTATTATAGATGATTCCGGTTACTAGAGACATGTATGATTTGAATTTGGACCAAATAGTGAGTCGGTTACTATAGCAAAAACAGACCTGATTGGGTGTGAGGAAGCTCGCTGGTCAGGAATGATACTGAATCGGGAGCTTAACCCAGCTCAATCAAAGATCCTACAAACCAGCTCAATCCAAATAAAACAAGATCCCTAAAAATATGCAAATCAATCTTCTATCCCCTAATTTTCAGACATTAACAGTCACTATATTTCTAGTTTGCATCCACTCTGGCAGGTGCCATACATAACCATTGCCAAATCAATATTGTCACATATCAAAATGTAATCCACATTGCTTACAAGCTGCAATTCCAGCACATGATTTTCTGGGGATTAATTCAAATCACAAAACCATCAAAAGTTTATAAATGCTACTATTTTTTTTCCAAAATGCGGACATGAAGTTCGAATATGCATTTTTCTTTCATATCATAATCAACAATATAAACTATTTAGCTGAAAATCTAACCACAATGTAGCTTTACGCAATGAGGATGTTATTGTGCAGATATCATGCCAATTCCATTTGCAAACTCACTAATTAATGACACGTAGATATGGAGACATAAAACAACGTATAACAGTAAACAGAAAGCAAATAATAGCTTAATAATTATTTGTCCACGTAAAATATACAGCTTCCGTTACGGAATGACAAAAGTATACAGAAGAATCAACCTAATTACCTTTCATATTTGCAGTCTTTTCCAGCATCATGGCTCTTAGACAAACATCTATTCACTCGTCACATTGCTCTGTATATCCTTAGGAAACAAATCATACAGGTGAAGTTCAGAACAAACTTCCATAGTCTTCAAATGAATTTTCATTGTCTTCACCAATATCACTCTATTCTTGTGTTACAGTCAATACCAACCTCTGATCCCTATACAAAAGGATTTAAAGGAAAGATCATACTGATTAATTATGAAGATTATAATAAGGAAGAGAATAGAGATAATAACTTTAAACTGAAGCGATGTCTTGTGAAGAGGTTAATACCACCCTTATGGCAAGTAGATTGTGGAAAGTCATATTAATTAGTGTTTTCACTTGAGGATTCCAAAGCATTAAACACAGAGTTGGTAGAAAATATTCTACTTGAAAAACACACACACATACACAAATGTATATATAAATATATGTGATATTTATGTAAGTTGTGAAAAATATGTTAATCAAATCAAAGAAACAGTACTGACTGATTTGGCAGGTTTTTAAATGTGAGATGGTTTACTCGAGGAAACTTAATTGTTTCCGTGCCGATCACTTCACCTTCATCTTCTTGCACACCAATCTCTTTGATCACCTTGCCCTTAGTGACACATATTTCTTCTACACTCACAATTTCTTTCACCATACTGCAGTTCTCTACCGTGAGTCTTTCTAGACTCAGTAGATGTTTGGAAATTGAAGGTGTAAGTAAAGTCTTCAAATTGTGGCACTGTCCTACATACAGCTCTCTTAGATTCTGAAATCTTTGACTTAATATTTCTGGGAAACCCTTCATCCAAATACATGTCAGCTTCTCTAAGTTGGTTACCTTCAGTTCTGTTAATTGTGGAAGCTGCATGACAGCAAAGCAAGAAGAACCTCTGGTGTTCCTCGCACTTCAAATAATCATAACTCCCCTTTATACATGAACGCGCTTTATCTCCGAGCCTTCCTCTTTTCAATTCCCGAAGTGCATCACTCCTGCACCTCGAAGAGTGTTTCCAACTGTAACAATGGCAATGGGTAAGCCACCACATTCGTTTATTACAATCTGCTTTGCGGCGGGCGATATGTCTAGATCTTCACAACAATTGCCGGCACTGTCCTTGAAAAGAGACCATGCCTCCTCTTCTGTTAGTGTTGGAACTACAAAATTAATTGGGTCTCTAATGATCCTACCACTTGTTAAGAACACATCCTTCCTTCGAGTAGTAATTAAGATTATGTAGCCCAATCCTAATGGAAGTCCTATCTTCTCAAATTGAAGCTCGTCCTAAACGTCATCCAATACAAGTAGGAATTTCTTTATTTGGACTATTCTCGCATGTAGTTGACCTGCTTTTACCTCTTCACTTTGTCGATCCAATTTCAAATCAAGTTGATCAGCAATTGCATCTTGGATTTTCTTCAAGTCAGGTGTTTGAGAGACTACAGCCACAGCAACTTCATCAAACAACTTGTCTTTTTTTACTTCATTCACAATCTTATTCATCATGGTTGTCTTTCCAACTCCTCCAAGCCCGCAAATGCGGATCATGCCAACAGTATCATCTTTGAGCGCCTCCATGACCTTGCACATTATGCTCACTCTGGACTCAAAATCCTGAAAAGACCGTGGGAACTAATCTCAATGGGAGTGCAGGACCAGATATTTGATCTGCTCGAAAGTTGCCACTTTGTATGAGCTGAACAACAGTTGGAGTCTTCTTCTTAGCTTTCCTACTCACCGAATAGCGCAACTTCAGATCTGGACACCACCCATTCAGACACCTCCTATCCCCAACTCTTTCAGCTTCAGTGCTAAGAAATTGGCCAATCTTTTCACTGGTTTGACATGCTTCCTTTAGCCAGGTTTGGACCACTGGCATAGGATTCCGTAAGTTCCTTCCCTCAGCATCCACCAATTGTTGCACTCCATTTATCTGGTCATCAAGCTTCTTGACTTCCTCACAGAGACTCTGAACATTGCTCTTGTAAGAGATAAGATAGCCAAATTGCCGCTGAATTGGCTCCAAGGTATATTCTGCAAATTTGCCTGCTACTGACCCAACAACTGCTGCCAGAATTTCCATTTCCTTCTTTCTTTCTTCTTCTATTTTCTTAACAACAGATATAATCAAAACAGATAACAAACAAACACAATAATGAAAACTAAAAGAGTCATGGGCAACAAATAGTGGGATTTGAAGTGTAAATTAAGTAGGAGAACACAAAAAGAAATTAAGATAGAGCCACCACAGCAAATATATGTATAGTGATATATCAACAGATACCAAAACATGCAGCATAGAACTATTAACTGAATTAGATACTATAAAGTTAAGAGTTACTTGACTTCAAATAGTACATCTAATGGCTTATTCAAGCACCTATAAATAGAACATGGCAAATGGCAAATGACAACACAAACAAATTTACATTATCAGATATGAAACGAAGTGGAGTTCAAAACAGATATGGCAAGCAGATTAACTAATTAAGATAGCGGCGAAAATCTTACCCGTTAAGACTAGAAGTTTCAGAGTGTGTCTGTCTGTAAGGCAATCAGAGTGTTTTTCAGCTACGAAATATAAGCCTTTCACTGCTTAATAAAGAAGAAAAATGTCTCCATCAATACATAGTCAGTTGCATTATACAAGTGAACATCAAATTTATAAATATTTCTCTCCTTGCAGTGGAACTAAATGCTATGTTGTCATGCATTTCCATGAACAATTATAAGTAAAGACTTCTTTCTTTTTCAGCTGTACATGTACATATAATTATCAGAAAACCGGTTCAACTAAAAAACTAAATTATTTTTAGTTGACGACACAATAATAGTTTGGAAAAAAGTATAGGCCCAAATTTTAGTCATGATTACTATATATTAGAGGTGGTAAATCCAAATCAAAGTTTTTCCCAAAACTTTAGACAAACCAGCATAGAAAAAACACCCAAATTAAAGATTGAAAATCAAAATTATGATCTTTTGAGATTATTTACTTCACATTCTTGGGACTATTTACCACTCCTCGCGTGCAGTACAGGCTAAATAACACAATGGTCTCACTGGTCACACCAAAAAAAGAATGGTAAAAAAAAAAACTCTTGCGAGTCTCAGTGTCTCAACATTTTCCATCTGTCATTGCATCAAAAGCATTGAAATGATGGTACCGATTATCGAGCGATGGACAGATCATATTCATGAAATATTTTGATTCTATGTATTGTTGTGACGCGAAAAACAAATGCACACTGTATCGTAACAAGAAGCATTGCTGGTCGCTTTTTGTCGGGTCAAATAATGGCGTTTACTCCAACTCTTGTTTCTCCAAAAGCATTAATGGAGTTAAAAACATAACCACCTCATGCTAGGGATATTGATTAGTCATCATCCTAGCATAGCTTAGTCACATACTAGACTACCATACTCACCACCATGCTTCATCACAGCCACCACCATCATCACCTTGCACCACCTCTTCTTCAACCAATTAGCTTAGATTCTACATAGTGTAATTGCCTATAAATAGACATTTTCATGTACTTTGAATATCAATTCAATATCTAGTATAATCAATACATCTATATTTTCTATCCCCAAATATTTCAACTAATGGAAAACGGATCATGCAAAAACAGGAAACTTTAAGATATAGGATCATTAGGGTTTGTTTTTATTTTGGGTTTTTATATTAGTTTTGTGCACTAGCTAGATTTAAATTTCATTAGGCTATTTATATATTAGGGTTTTATCAAATAATTGCTATATTATATAATATATATATAGAGAGAGAGAGAGTAAAATGTATATCAGTTGACTGATATATATAAGGTTATATCAGTCACAACTTAAAGTCAATGAGGTGATGACACCTCATTTAAAATACCCACCCAAGTGAATTTGTGAGAGCGGAGCGACCCGTCCGGATCCATGATTTTAAATGAAGTGTCATCACCTTATTAGTCTGACTGATATAAAATTATATCAATCAACTGATGCCCATATTACTCATATATATATATATCCAATTTCCAAATCCTTTGTCACTACTTTGCTTTTCTTTTTTTTTTCTTTTTCGTATTTCCTATTCTTCTTTGGACTCCTTTTTCGTTTGGTTAACCCTATATATATGGTTGTTTAACTAATAAACTCAGGAGCTACAAAATTGTCAATACTTGAACCTTCCCATTGAAAATAGGTATGGAAAATCAAACATATTTCATCACAAAGCTACCACAAAAAATCATACACCAAATCACTTCAAGACTATCCATCAAAACCATGATCAAGTGCATATGTGTGTGCAAGTTGTGGCACAACATTTTCTCCAACCCTAATTACCTTTTACAGGATACTCACTTTCTGCAATACGATACTCATTGTTTTCCCAAATTTTCTGTTCATGACCCTCTCCAAAACTCTACCATCTTGAAGCCCTTCCATTTCCTCGAATGCGAATCCGGCAAAGGAATATTCATTAGAGAGATGTACGGTTCGTGCAATGGGTTGATTTGCTTTTCGGCTGATTCGGATCCTTGGGAGCCAATCCAAAATACGGATTTTTATGTATACAATCCCATTCTAGGTGATGGTGAATATGTTGTTGTTCCAAAACCTAACTTGAATTACTCCTCGCTTACGAGGAATGATACTTATGATATTTACAACTTTGGGTTTTGTCCAAGGACCAATCAATATAAACTCGCAAGAATTGCATACAACGATGGAAAGGACGAGAAGATTGAGTTCGAGATATACACTTTTGGAAGCGGTCAAGGTTGGACGTACATTGGAGAGGCTCCGAGCTAAATTCGGTACCGTAGTTCTACAACTTGTGGAAGAGGAGCAATTCTCTGGGTAGTAAGAGAACCCAAAAAGAATCAATCTATCCTTAGTTTAAACCTTGCGAAAGAGGAGTTCGGATGGGTCGCGCCACCTCCTATTGATGAAGACAAGATGATACATAATTTAAGGTTTTTGGGTCGTTGTTTGATTGCCACAGTTGGGAAAATTAATAACTTGAATTTGGAGATATGGATGATACAAGATTATAGAGTAAATAAAGAGTCAGCGTGGATCAAGAATTGGACAATTGGTGATAAGAAATTTTTGGATATGATGGTACCAATAAATTTATCGAGCGATGGACTGATATTCATGAAATACTATGATTTTGTGTATTCGTTCGACCCAAAAGATGAATGTGTTTCTGTGAAGCATTGTTGGTCATCTTGGTTTGGTAAAATAATGACATATACTCCCACTCTTGGTTCTCCAAAAACATTAAAAGAAGATGGATCTTGCAAAAACAAAGGCATGGGAGAATCGAAATCGAAGAAGAAGAAACTTTAAGATATATGATCATTAGGGTTTGTATTCATTGAGGGTTTTATATAAATTATTGACTAAATGTGCTTCTTTTTTTATTCTATATATGATATAGTAGAAAACTAGAAATGACAATTTGGCATGAAATGTGTGACTTGGCACAAACATACACATTTAAATTGTGTTTAGACACGACATATTGATAATCGTGTTTGTGTTAGAGAACTCAAGATTAATAACCAGTTTCATGTTTGTGCTGAACATGGTACGATATGACACGATTAATATCAAAATAATATGACTAAAGTGCTTTAATATTAATAACCAGTTTCGTGTTCGTGTTGTTACCTTTTTCTAGTGTTTTTCTTTACTCAAATCCTCTTCCTATTAGGATTAGTTTTTAGTTTGATTAACCCTCTATATATGATTCTTTAAATAACACCGGAACTCGAAATTGAGAACTCAAGAGATCAAGTGAAATCAACCGTTACTTGAGACTCTCATCTCTTTTCCTTAAACCACCATGGAAAACCAAATAAATTTCATCTCAAAGCTACCACCACAAATCATTGCCCAAATCACTTCAAGACTACCCATCAAATCCATGATCAAGTGCCTGTGTGTTTGCAAGTTGTGGCACAACATTTTCTCTAACCCTTACCTATCAACACATGATCTCCACTTTTTGCTCTACCAAAAAAATTTAACCTAATTTGCTGTTCTTGATCATGACCCTGTTGGCAACTCTATTGCCCAGCCCAAATATTGTCAAAACCCCTCCTCCCCCGGATTCGGCAAATTTAACCTAATTTGCTGTTCTTGATCATGATCATGACCCTGTTGGCAACGGATTGGTTTGTTTTTCGGCTTTCGAAACCTTCCAGGCAAGAGATTATTAGATATTTACATCTACAATCCCATTGTAGGAGAATCTGTAGTTGTTCCAAAACCTAACTTGAATTACACATCACGTTAAGGGAGGCTATCAGCCAGGGTCATGATCAAGAACAGTTTCAAGTTAGTTGAATAAAAGTTTACTTCAGATTAAGGTTTACAACATGTTAAATGATTGACTAAGATCACTTTAACAAGGTTTTCAATATGATCCTTCTAGTTATTGCAGCTCATTTAGGTTTACAATACTATCAAGAAGATTAAACTCGATGAACCGACATTTTCGGAGGAATATTGTGATTGAAGTAATGTACCCAATCAAGAAGATTAAGAGAATTCCCCTTTGATCGTTGAATTGTGCCTCCATTGCTGCGAGACTGCGAAGAAGACGAGTAGAGCTCTTGCCGCCATTGCTGCTTCTCTCAAACTCTGGTTTGCCAAATTCAGACACTCCGGAAACAAAAGTAGTGTGTATTTTTATTCAGAGATGTCACAACTCTCTGATATGATATAGCAAATCTATGAATCATCTACGACCACTACGTTCTTGATTAGCTTCAAATATCCGAGACCTGTACACGAACAGATCTTGAACCATAAGTCCAGATTATAACACACTTGTCATCCAAAAACTATGAGAAAAAGATAAGAACATAGCTTGCCTCAGAGCAATGCTGCAAAACTTGCAAATTTTGACTATTTGTCTTGTATATCTTCTTCATTAAATCAAGAAGTACATCGACTTGATCACCCAGCAGATCCACCTACAGCCACACATATGTTTAAAGTAACGTCGCATCCAAATTCCTCGAATACTTGTGGAAGCCAAATCACACGTATAAATGATTAGAACTTGAGTCTAACACCTTAGACCACACTCATTCAAACAGATTCCACCAAATCACACGCATTTCTCACCTAATTTATTACCCACAAAGACTTGCATTGACTTGGTCTCTTCAATTTTTCACCTACTGTAATTTATCAATCAATTCACTGCCCATTTGGGGGTTTCTAAGTTTACAAGAGATAGTAGCTAGTTTCTTTGCTTGGAACATCCAGAAACCGCAAGTTCTATTCTTCAAGATTTTCACTTCACTCTCAGGTAATTAAATATAGGGATAATTATCAAAAACTACTCTGTAATTGACACTTTTTGTGATGAACTACTCTATACTTTTTTTTGTAATTTCTTACTATTATGTATTTTTTTTTATTCCGCTTGCATTCCATCAGTTAGTATGTGAAAAGTCCAAAATACTCTTACCCATTTTAACAATTAACTACCCTATGCTTTCAGATTCGTGACAAATGTTAGGGTTTGTGTTAGATTTGTATTGTTTGAACAAATTTTGGATTT
>JAYMTA010000869.1:0-23496 GCA_036897625.1 Pelargonium cotyledonis
GTGGCAATATAATTTATATTTTTTTCACACGTGGCGCTGATGTGGCATTTAAAAAAGTCATAGTTTTCTCGTTAAAAGAAAAAATTGTATAGTTATCTTTTTTACGATAAATTCAAAGCTTAAAATGACAAAATTGATCTATAAAAATACATTTTCAATTTTTTTTTATGAATTCACAATCATCTTGAATTGATGTTTAAGGAGATAAATCATACTTTTTATCACATTGCCCATTTTGTTTGTCCTTACTCTTTGCTCAATGATTCATCAAAATTAACCCCCTCTATTGTTGCTGGCTCTCAACGAGAAAAAAAGAGTAATGATTAAGTATAGAGTAAAATGTATATCAGTTGACTGATATAAAGTTATATCAGTTGCAACTTAACCAAATTAATGAGGTGATGACATCTCATTAAAGCTTCTTGGTATTTATTTCTAGAGGGTTCATTATTGGTAAGGTCAACTCATGAGTCATGTGACTCAAATCCTACAATTTGGGAGAAGTCTAGACACCCATTTGACTTTTGAAATCCAAAGTCAAACCCCTTGAAAGATTAATTCTACACAACTTGGGGTCTTTTCTGGATCACATAATTAATCACAAAATATGAATTTTTAATTGAAAATTACTTCCTCTTAAAGGCAAATTTAGTGTAACAACTTAGTATGCAACAACTTTGCTTGTACAAAAGTGGTATACAAAATTTATTTTTTTTTTACAAGTTTAATGAGTCAATAAAATATATGGTAGAAGTTAGGGTTAGGTGTCGGTCTAAGACCGGATCATACCATATCAAACTTATCTACAATTATTATTTTTTTAAAATCAATTGATTAGATAATTGAATTGCTCAAGAATCGGATCAGGTTGAATAAATCGATTTCTATTTAAAATTTTTAGAAAAAAATAAATTAATTGTAATAAGATTGAGTAGGGTGTATAATGATGAAATATATTGTGATAGAAAAATATTTAAAATAGAATACATTTAAAAAAAATTAAATTAAAATAGGTTGTAACCGACTTTGAAACAAACCGGACAAACCGAAAGATTATGCAATGGATCATTTGAATCCACTCGTTTTGATTTGGTTGGGTTTAAATTTTGGTCCGGACTCAGTTATGCCCATATATTTTTCCTAGTCTCTCTCAATCCTATCTAAAACATAAAAATAATGCCATTCTAATTATAGAAGTGTGATACTTGATCTTTCAGCTTTTCTTGTTTAACACACATTGTTTGTAGTTGATAGTCAAAAAACAAAAACAAAAACAAAAACAAAAACATAACAGTGCTTTCTTGAGCTAACATTTCAAATTAGAAATGTTGTAAGTTTTTTTGTGTAAGTGAGAATTGGAAATGATTAACTCGAACTTACCCTAAACCGATTGCGAATTTCAATTTTTCCATGTCTAGCTCAAAACAATAGTCGACCATTATATTATGTAATCTATACACCAAAAAACTGTACTTCGTGATTCGGATCCAACTTACAAGCTCTAATAAAGATAATATAGAAGATTTGCCTTGAAAGGTGTACAGATTGAAAAATTGGTCAAATATGCCACTGAAAATTTTGATACTTCCGAATTCAAGTTGTGAAAAAGATTCATTTTTTTTGGGTCGATAGCTAAACCTACACATTTTACACGTACAACTCAAAAATGTGCATCATGCTTCACTTTGGCTTAGGTTCGGATTAAGTTCTTTGAACCCTACCCAATAAAACACGATATGAATCAAATCTGAATCGTCATCTCTATTTTGAAGGTGACAAAGTTTTCGGACTATTTTGCCCCCACATTGAAATTATTCTCTTTAAGCGACAATAATGACGCCCTGTTCACACTTTACTGATAATTTAAATTGAACTCATGACATATAAACACATATCCTTTTTGCAGATTCAGGTCACATAAAATATACACAATCAATTTCCGAGATGAATTTGCTATACAATGAGTTTGTAAGTTGAGTTAGGCACATTTTACATACAAAACTTAAAACCAGGTCTATCGAATGACTTGAAATTAAGAATGACAATTCGTTTTTATGAATCGTGCTGAACTTATATTATTTTTGTTAAATGAATCACTATTGATCAACCCGCTTAATTAATAAATTTTACAATGATACGACAACGTGTACTCTATAGCCACCCACGTGCATAATCAAATCATATGCAAATAAACTAAAAAGAAATCATATATTTTCTAACCAAAAAAAATATAGAATATAAAAAGGAAGATAGGTTTGGTACATTATAAAGCCAAAGAAAACTATTAAAAATTTAAAATAAAAATGGAAGCATAGTTGGTCCACTGGCCCTGTAGCATAAAATTGATGCTAGTAGCTTCATGAATAAAAAAAAATGCCCCAATTTTCAAATAAAGTTCATGTAGTCCATTTATTTTATTTTATTTATGAACCAATATAAAAAAAATTCTATGTTGAAGCACTACACAATAATCTGTGGAATCTATAGCATCTTCTCAATGAAATTTGAACAAACAAAAATACTCAAAAAGTGATGATAGTGATTATGATCATATCAACCATTTTTTAGGTCTCACAAAATCCATGTTGACCACAAATTCCCAAATTTAGATGAGCTCGAATTTCCAAAAATATACTATTTGTTAGGGTTTGAGCTATATTTGAGGTGCTTCCTTTTCACTAAGAATCTTCCAATTTGTAGATGATTTTGTTTAGAAGGTTCCATTTTCGTCAAATGGAATTTCGTATTTTGTACGTAGTTTAATTTGAATACCATAAATTCTCATGAACTTTAAGATTTATGGACCGAATTCAAATTAGATGGCTCCATCATGCACTTCTTTTTTCACCAACAACATTTGAAAATCTTGAACTATTCATTCAAAAGTATCCTGCTTTCATTAAACTCATGAGATTTGAGAAAGACTCGACATTTCACGATCAGGAATATAAAATAATTTGTAGTAGTGATCCTTATAATCATAATGAGATGTTGTAATATATGTCTGAAAGAGAACATAAATTGGTTGAGTCAACGAGAACAAAAACATTTTGATGGTTAAAGATATAAACCACTATTTTTATTAAACTATAAAAGCTACTACTATTTTTAAAAGTATTTCAACTAGAAAAACAATATACCGTTGACGGGAAAAACAACAACAACAAGATGACATATTTGTAAATTTGTATTTAATTAGTGCATAATTACAAATTTATCTCCGAACTTTTTTCAATCTAATCTAATGCTTAATTATGTGATATTATATAACTATCACGTCAGTATAAAATGTAAACCACCTATCATTTAACAATAAACTCAATTTAATCTAACAATGTGTATTAAATTGAATAAAAAAATCTATGTACTAAATTAATTTTTCAAAGGTTTAGGTACTAAAATGAATACTGAGACAAAATTTACAACGAACTGAGGAAGCGTTGAACAAATATTGTTTCTAAAATTAAAAAATAAATATATAAAAGGTACAAATACTATTTGTGTGGTGGAGACTTTCAAGGAACTAAGGAGAATAATTTAAGAAATGGACGGAAAGGTATGTAAAAGCATATACTTTGTATTGTGAGCCTAATATTTTTGGAATATAATCTTTATTGAAAACAAAAGATTTGGTTGAATAAATTGCATTTTTATCACTTACACTCTTTTTTGGGTATCAAGAATTTCCTTTCAAAAGGCAATAAAAAAAAATTGTATTAACTAAAGTACACTTTTCATACAAATTTTGTACTTCAATCCTGTGACAAAGTGTAAATCAAAACAATGATTAGTTTGAAAATAATTGATGGTCTTAACCAAAATAATGTGAACAACTTTAATGTTAAAGTATATGGGTCTAGAATTGTCACATGCCTTCAAAAACGAGTTATTTAGTAAGGCAGCTCTTCTTTCTAAACTTACTCTCTACTCGACTTAATGTAGTTTAAATTCACGACTTTTCGTAAGAAGATGAGTGTCTTAACCATTGAGTATCTTTAGGTTGGGCCAATGATGTTACATGTGAGATAATCAACTCAAACTTGCTCGCATGTTTATCAACTCAATATTTCAATAGCCTAGAATAGGAATTATCAGGACAACAAATGATGCCCCGTGGAAGATGAGAGTATCAAGTTGGTCAACCCACTCTTAATCCACGTTACGATTATTCTTTGTTAGTTTCAACATGTCTCACCATTTAGTGAAAAAATACTAGGACCGGAAAAATAACTAATTATGTACACTTATTATTTTATCTCGTCCCAGACTAGACCTGCAACCCGAATTGTTAGGTCTACCAGTAAGACATCAAATTACAAATTTGAATTGTCTACCAAATATTTTTCATGAGCATCTCTACCTTCCCCACATATGTTCAGAAATTTTTGGCTTGTTTGGCTATCACAACACAAATATGTAAAGCATCCACAGTCCACAAGCAAATGCCTTGTGCCATGGGGAATCTTTCTAAATAAATGTATCAAAACACCACATTTTTAGCAAGGAACCTTAGTAGAAGCATCAATGGAGCCCAAACCTAGCAATTAAACTTTGGATACAAACAAAGATCTCTAAATGCTACAATAAATAATCTGAAAATTGATAAATATCTCAATTTTCTATATAAAACGATTTAATTTTAGAGAATAATTAACTTTAAACTAATAATATGTCATCTATGATAAAACTACACTCCTCAAGCTAGCAATTTGTGTCTTAACATTCTACAAAAACAAGACACGAAACAAACTTGTTTAACACGTACACTTAAACTCCAACTAGTTTTATAGTGTGATAAGAACTCACAAACAGAGTTGACAATTTGAATTCAAACCCGCAAACACTCAAAATCTAATCTGACCTAAAACTGAACCGATCCAATCAATTTTTGAACCAGATCATATGGGAACACTTAAATACGCTTATTTTACACTTAAAAATATGATATCTATCTAACCCGTTCCAAATCGCTTTTAAATCATGTTCGTATTACTCTTTATTGATCTGAACCCGAAAATATCCTACCATCACTGGTCGTAAATATGCATGCAGATTTAGGTCTAGACAGTCAATCTAACATGTCCTAACACAAACCACATTACTCAAATAATTCAACAAATCACATAGCACAAAATATTGTTTTTGCCATGTGGAGAAGATCCTAAACAGGGAAGAGGTTGAAGAAGTGTCCAATTGCAAGAGTGGCTTTTGCTCCACAAGAAAAGGTGTTCCAAATTGTCAATTTGGAGATTGTTAAGCCATCACTCACTACCCATCAAAATCAAAAGCCATTGGTGTTTGGAGTTAACTTTTCGGTCTTTATATGAAACTAAAAATGGTAGGGTCATGAGACCCACAACTACAAGGGTACCCATCTCCCAAAATTCAATTATCTTATTTTTGTTTGGTTGCCATTTAATTTTTCTAAGATAAACAGTATGCAGTACTAGATTGTTATTGGAAAAGTTTGGCATTTTTTGGGTAGTACTCATGTTTTATTTATTTAATATAAAAAAATATAGTATATATATTAAAAGAGAATGATTTAGGGATAAAATGAATAATAAAAAATCAAATACACGGATCTAGGCATCAGACAAAATTTCTGAATTTGAAGGGCTAGAAACTAAGCCAACCCGCGCGAGGCTAGGGTTCAGCTTGAACCAGCAACTATTCGGGTTGAGTTTCCGGTACCTGCATTTTGGGCCACTCTACCCACATGCGTGGGGCAGACAGCCAGACACTCAGCACCAGCAAGTTCGTGCCCAAATTGTCTGCTACACCTACAGGCGTGGAGGCAGACAGCTAGACGCACGGCCATGGCCTGTCTGCATGACGTACAACCAAATTTTGGACTATTTCGTGGTGGATCCTTCTTATATTGACATGTCGATCATTCATGTGCTCAGAACATGTATAACTCATCAAGACGAACAACAAAGACAAATGAAGGATGATAGATCCATGAGAGATAACGTGACGGGGCTAAGATAATACTCCGGACGTACACTAATGTCTAGAGATGCTGTCAGATAATACAACGTGCGTTGAGAAAAGATAAAACATATTTTACCTCATTCAATTCTACCCGACATTCTTGTCGAACAGTCAGGAAACTCTAGACTTCTTACTTAAGCGGCTAAAACACATTCCATTCTAACCAGCATTCCTGTATAGTAACCTAAAAATCAAGTCACTTGAAAGAAAAACAAAAAAAAAAAAAAAAAAGGAATTTAACAGCAAAAAATCACAACATGGGTGTAAAAGCAAAAGATCGAATAGCATATAATGGATTTATGCATGCACATATCAATATCAAAATGGTTGTAACAAGAAAATTGAACTCAATAGATGAATAATTTCATGGAAAAAGACATACCAAAAGATATTGGCAGTGTTTGGCACCACAAAAACTGTGCTTGGCCAGTACATGACCCATTTGCGCATGCAAATGCATATTATATTCGGGGACCGATGCTGAAGATTTTCTGCTATGCAATTTTGATGCAAAAAAGTTCAGTCCATCTCATGTGCTCTCACAACCCTACTTCATGGTCCACATTTTGTTAGTGGTTGTAGCTTCAACTTATCCCATTTCGACAATGATAAGATAGACGTAGACATAGATGTACGTATGTTGTTCTAAATACCCATATGCTTCACGTTCATATGACCGCAATGATATTAAATAATGGAATATGTTTCTATATATAAAAAATCATTACGTATGTAGTTATGTGTAGATACTATTGGAGAATGTATAAACTACTTAGTAGTTAATGAAAGGGGGCGATAAACTTATTTTCAAGGGTTAAATATGTAATGTTCAAAACACAGAAATATGAAAATGAGAATTTCTCCCCCAAAAAAAATTTTAATTAAATTAAATTTCGGATCAGATTTGTTCGGGTTTGGATGGATAAAATCTTATCCGAAGGGGATTCAAATCCATTAGTATCGGATTTCGAAATTTAGACTAAAATGTGCAAATTCTTGCAGATTTGCCCAATTCAACCTGTATTTTTATAGGATATATAGTTATATACAGTCCAACTCAAAAATGGGTTGGATCGGTTTAAAATCGGATTGGATTTAGAATGACAGCGGGTTTGGATCCGAATTGCCAGTTCTATTCCCAATATATTCATCAAACTCCTAGTTTCTGACCAAGGAACAAAAGTAAAGTTAAACAGTCTCTCTGAGCCAAGAACCAAACAAAAGGCCACTACCAATAGTGTAATCTCAAACTATATTGTTAATATGTTGATGGTTTTCATTTCGGTGACTTACCATTTTGACAAATAACTAGTATTCAACGATCATTAGCTCCTATTTGTAAGTAAGGTTTGTTGATCACCAACTACACTAAAGTTTAAGTTGACGGTTGAAAGGCCAAGACTACTTTTATACTCTATCACACTCGCTCATGTGCAGGCTCGATAACGCTTTGCACGTGGTTTATGCAAAGGTCTTCTTCTTGTCTACTGTTGGAATTTTAACTTACTTGTTTTTAAGATTAAGCTACAAACTGTCTATATACTATTCACTATCTTCTGTTTTGATCCCTGAATTTTGTTCTGATCCTATAAAGTTCGTAAATCTTTTTTCTATTCACTATTTAGCCCAAAATATGGCGATATTATTGCCATTTTGTCCTTTCTGTTAAATAATCTAGCAAAATCAGTTTGTGTGCACTGGCAAATCTTTCTGTGAATTATTGTAGTCACATGAGAATCACGTGACAATATCACCTTCTTTGTCCACATCATCACCCACTACGCATTGGACTACATAGGAATAAAATAGAACAAATTGGATAGTACAAGCTCTACTTTGAAACAATTTCCTTTTATGACTCAAATTTGTGATCTAGATCTACAAACCGGTGATACTATGTGGAAAATCAACTCAACAAAAAGTTAAAACTTAAAAGCCTCAATATTAACTTTAAAATATTAGCTCAATCTCATCAGAGGTACTGAGGAGACACCACTTTGTGTAAGTGCAGTTCACACAAGGCTGAGTTCGGATAAAACAACCAGTCACTTCCCTAATATTATTGGATCAACTTGCTGGCTGCTGCAACAATTCTTGCACAGCCATGTACGGACACATAATTCTGAGTGGCCATTATCTTCTGCTTCTGCAGAGTAATTACCGGCCCACACACGCATATAAAGTTCCTAGTACTAACGTTCTTTTAGCATAACTTAAGGTCAATTATTTATCGCACGTCTCTTCCAAAAAGGTTGTTGTTTCTTCATTGATAGGAGTACTATATTTCCCACAAACTACAACCCTCTCATTTCCTCTCTTTTGGCATATGGGTATCCGTTTAGTGATCACTGCCCTGTAAAGAACCAAAAAAAGATAGGAATTGACTTGAGTTAACCTAAAACAAACACTACTAAAATTTCAGCAATCAGCGCAATTAATTACTAATTAAACGACGGTGATAGAGTAAGACTTGAGGGATTAGGTAGGGACTTTAGTCCCTCGCTAAATTGATCCCAGCTAAATTAATCCAAGCTAAATTTAGCAAGTCAATTTTGAACATGGCTAAATCCCTTGCTAATTTAGCGAGGGGATGAACATGAGCTACGAC
The DNA here is from genome assembly GCA_036897625.1 of Pelargonium cotyledonis. NCBI lineage: Eukaryota > Viridiplantae > Streptophyta > Magnoliopsida > Geraniales > Geraniaceae > Pelargonium > Pelargonium cotyledonis. The sequence goes on from JAYMTA010000869.1 coordinate 8,606, forward strand.
AACGCTTGAACTAATAAAGGAGATAACATTAGGTGTGATAGAGTGGGGAGAGGAATATGAGTAAAGGATCCTAAAGAGTTTGGAAAATGGTTTGGTTGTTCTTATTGTTGACATTGGGGACACAATTTGTTTGGAATGTATTGAAGTCATAGATTGATAACTCTTCGACCATTTCATTGCATGAACACAATCTATTAGCGAACTTCAGTTTGTTGTAGAAAGAGATTAGACAAAACACAAACTAGCACCAAATGCTGTCCACTTAGGACACATATACATTAGCACAAGTTTGGGGTAACTTGAACAAGACAACACCTCAATTTTCATTACACCACATATTTGGCTAAGCAAATATGCTTTTACGCCTAGCAACGCAAACATAGCATGAGATGGAAATGACCCTTGCCATTTCTATTTGCATATCACTGATATAGTGGGATTTAAATCATCTTGAATTATAGATGAATTATGCAAAAGATGTGAATTTTGCCCAATTACGGGCAAAGAGTTGACAAGCATATATAGTTGACCTCTCGGTTCTAATGTAGTGGAGGTTAACTCCACTAAAATGTTGAACTACGTGTTTAATTCTCTCATGCCTATAGTTAACCAGATACTAGACTTTCCACAAATCTTTAAACATGGGTGTCGGTACGATGCGATGTTTAATTTCTAGTGCATAAACAAGAGATCATGCCAGTTGGTTGCAGTTAAATCAACGGCCGACAAAGGTAATGAGCATGGTGGGTTATCAGTCATTCATAATTATGGTGAAAGAAACTAGATCCAACCACAACAATCCATTATACAGAATATATAAGTAACAGGAAAAAAATAGGCTAGAACAGATAAAGAGAACACGCCTAATTAAGCAGATTATGCCTTGGCTTTTCCGGCCTGAAGAGATTGAATCTTCTGTTGTAACTTAAAGATCTGCAAGATGACAGAAACAATGGAAACGATGTATATGTACAAGTCAGGTACAGGAGACGTATGCTCGAGTCATAAAACTTAGTGATGTTATGCCTCTACACCAGACTAATAAATTGCTAACCAAGTTATGCACAATGAAACGGAAAAGTAAAATACATGTATATCAAATGTATTTTATAGCAGAAGTTAAAGCATACAAACTATTCAATTTTGCATAGATACTCTCTTTGATAAACATCTGTTTCACAAATAGCTACATGGCATCCAAGTTTCAATCAATTTGTATTAAAAAATAATCCAAAAGAGCAACAATAACCATAAAAGATAGAAATAACAGAATTTAATATGAAGCCATAAATGTTGTTGATGTATAACTGGAGTCTCAGTTAACACTGAAGATGCTGCCTAGCTTGGCGCTGCATGCATATGATTCAGGCCAAGATTTGACATATATTCACATTGCTAACTTAGTGACAACTATGTTGAGTGACCAAATTCATGTAAGGAATTTTAGAATTGTACACAAGCAAACAAGCAGTGTAGCAAGACAGCGAAGGAGCTAAATTACTACTACAGATGATCAAGCCCTCAGAACTGTTCATTAAAATCATTAATCATACCTAAATTAAGTTAAAATGCCACTTTTGACAAATTTGATGGTAGGAAAATTAGTTGATATAGGATAAATTACTTGAAGGAGAATCTATGAGATCAAATTTGATGAATTACAAAAAGTTGTTAGTGAGGCTGACAATCTTATTAGAAAGTACACATGTACACCTTAGATTAAGAATATTATTATTTTCATTTAAACAATACGCCTATTTGCTATCCAGAATGTTTCTTTTTGTACTAGAAATAAAAATTAAATGCAACATTTTGCTTTAAGAAAAAAAAAACTGTTTCTTTTTGCAACATCATATATTTACGAAATAAGGGACTTCAGAAAATAAGGTGGATTACATATATACGGAACAGGAAGAAAAACTAGACACTGTTAAAACCTGTGCTCTTGTATAAGTGGAGAATTCCACATAGGTGCTTCTTATCACCAATAGGCCCACAATCTACTTAGACTAAATGAGTTTTAAGTAGACTTGTATAAATCAATAACAAATAACAAAAACTCAAATGGACTACATGGGTTTCACAATATTAGCATAAAATTTTCTATTAACCGTCACATTCATTTGCCGGTACAAATACATAACTAAAGTGAGCTCAAATCAAAAGATAGATATGATGACAGTGCAATTAAATTTATATGGGAAAAGTAGCAATACGAACCGCTTCTTTCTTGCTATTTTGTTTCTCTTCCAAATCCTGTAGTGTTGCGTCAAGTCTCTTTCTGTTGACACAAATTTGAAGTCAAGGATGCGAAGAAATCATATAAAAGGTGGACACAAAGAAAATGAATAGAAGAAAATGGTAGCAAATGGTAGAGAGATAATGTACACAGTTTTCCACAGCAAAAGCATAAGAAAACATGTGACAAGATGCACCAGAACACATCTGAGTAAAGACGGTATCAACGAATATCCACAAACTGAATAATCTAGGAATGAAAACACCAGAGGTACAGAAAAAGCCAAACTATATTTTTATGGATTTGCATGAAATGTAACAATACTCCACAAATAAAGCAATAGCAAATAGCTTGTGAATTGTGAAACAGTGCTTTGCATTCTTCCTTTCAGTTAATCCCACTTTATTGATCAAGTAGAGAGGAAACTATCAATCTTGGGTATGTATGTTAGTTGTCAGATCCGTACACATACTGAGGTATGCTTGATTTACCATATCTTGATTTTGTATCCTCTAAGAGGCATTTTTATTTTTTATTCACTCTTGTTAGATTTTGATCTTTTCGGTAGTGTTGTGTTTTCAGGCTAAAAAAAGGTTTTTCGAGCTTAATTGACACATTAATGAAAGATGAGAGGATTGGAGTTGGGAAAAAAAGGAAAGTTTGGAGATGGAGCAATGTTGTCAATTTGACATCTAAAGAGTAATTGAGAATTCTGTATCTTTCTAGATTCCGAATAAAGTCGAGGTCTCCACAAAAAATGTAGGGGACTTTTCAAGCTTTCCGCAATGGGCTTATAAGCGTGAATCCATTCCATTTGGGCTCAAATAGACGTCTGCGCTGTAATAGCTTATTATGATTTGCTGTCAAACAGCACGGCAGTACTCACATGTAGCACAGCGTGCATTATCGCTTTAAACCAACTGCCTATAACTATACTTTGTGATGAGGGTTTCTGAGTAACTTTTTACAGATTTTCTTCATTATATAGAGGTTTAGAGTGAGAGTAAGGTTTGAGAGAGAGAGAGAGTTTGGATGAGAGATTTAATCTAGAGCTTCATTGCAATCACCATTGGTGGTCATAGAAGTGAATTAGTGAAACAAACACAATTGGAGGACATAGAAGTGAAAGAAAAAAAAAATGCAAGGCATCCGGAAGCTTTTATAATGACTTTGTATGATTGTGTCTCATTGTTAGTACACATTCATTACAATCTTCAAGACATAGTATTATGTCACAAACAATATCCAAGCAGCCAATATGAGCCAGAGTGCAATTTTTACAACTCAAGAGCTCTAGCACATACCAACATTCATAGTGCTGGTCATGAACGAACTAAAAGAATCAATTCACCAGACATATCAACCTTGACATCTCAATTCACAATCGCATCAACTTGAATCTTCAACTTTCCAAACAAAAATAGAAATGAAAATGGTCAAGTAATAGAAACATACAATTCAGCAGACATGTATTCGATTCTCTTCCGCACATTGGCATTTGCCTCTGCCAAATCCTGATTCACAAGCACCGGACCAATCAATTTGTACACATTTGCACCTTCATTCAGCAAATCCAACTCCTTGAAAAGACAAACCAACCACTTCTCCGTCATTTCACATAAACGCATAAATTATACAAAATAAAAATAATTAATCAAATCTTAGATTCCACAACTTCATGACAAACCAAACTTCTTACTAACCAAATTAATTACAAACCATAAAACAATGAGCAAGACCACTAAAAAAAACACATTATGTACCATTTTCACCTCCTCTTTCTCAGTAACCAAAAAGACAATCAGCCAATATAAATTTAATAATTCAAAATTCACAAAAAGAAATCAAACCTTCTAAACAACAACACTCAAAAAGCACATTCTATACCATTTTCTCCCTTTTTTTCTCAGTAACCAAGCAGAGAAACAACCAATACAAATTCATTATTTCAAAATTTACAAAAAAAAAAAAAAAGCCAAAAGCTATTAAGTTCTTATTAACCGAATTAATTAAAAAACACAACCTAATGAACAACACCCCTCAATACCACATTCTATACCATTTTCTCCCCTCTTTCTCAGAACCCAAGCAGCGAATCAACCTATACATATATACAACTTTAAACTATACAACACACACATGAAAAATACAGAGGGAGTGACCTTGAGGACGAGCTCATTCTCGCCGAGCTGAATAGTGTACTTCTTTCTCACTTGATGATTCTTAGCAATATCTGCTCAAAACCATCATCACCATCGCCATATTAGAACACAAATACATCTTAAATTACCAGTACAGAAGAAGAATCTAGGGTTTTAACCTTTCTGAAGCTTGCTGAGATCGTTTGCCTTGTTTTCGAGCTCGCGCTGAAGCTCACGAGAAGCTGTAGACGAAGCCATTGAAGGTGTCGACGATCTGGTGCTCTCTCTCCCACTCGCAGCTTCTTCAATGGACTGGTTCTTCTGGATTCGCTGCCGGGTACAATAGTGTTCGACGAAAATCGAAAATTTCAGTTGCTAGAGGCTTGGCTGATTCGTTTCGCGATTTGGGCGCGTAGTGGCAATATTGATATTATGGGCCTTTCTTTAATTTATAGATTAGCCCATAAGCAAAGACTGAATGCCTCTTGGTGGGCCTACAAATGGGCCTTTTGGGCTTTATAAAATGAAGGCTGTTAGACTATTTTTTTTTTTTTTTTTTTTTAAGGTGAATGCAATATTTACCAATTGAATAATAAGTTTAAGGGTAAAATGGAGGTGAGTCAGACTCTCAAAACTACGTAGTTTTGAGTAAGTGATTAATTGTGGTATCAAAACTACATAGTTTTGGCACATGAAAAAATACCCTAATTGATCATATTCTCTTCCTCTTTAATTAGCCGTCAACATTTTCAATGATATTCCGGCAAGGTACTCCTTTTTTTCCGTCGAGTTCATCATTAATATCAACAATTTTGGATGAAAATAGAGATTCAAACAAATATAAGTTCCTCACTTTGAAGTTGAAGTGCTCTGTGCAAAGCTTATGGTGGTTGAGTTGAACCTTTAGATTTGGTTTCATTAGAGGAGCCAATAATCCGTATCAATTCACTACATATTTCTAACATTTTTACACCTTTAGATTATGTTCCATGAAGTCTCTATCCAAATTGGACATATCAAAATCAAACAAAATAGTAAACATATACCCCCCTTCGTTCTAAAATGAGTGTCTTATTTCTATTTTTTTTACAAAAATTAAGAATTACAAGATAATTTAATGTGTTTCCAATATCACCCTCACTTTCTTCACCTACACCCCATGTGCACCCCATGTGCACCCCATGTGCAGATTTACCTATGTGCATAAGTGATAAGGGTAATATGGGAATGACAATAATATAATAACCTAAAAATAGAAAAAAGACACTCATTTTGGGACAAAAAATTTAGACAAACAAGACACTCATTTTGGGACGATGGGAGAATTAGTTTAGATAATTTCAAAAATACATATGAGATTTGATAATAATTTAAAGGTATAAATGCTACAGAGACCCTCAATCTATGAGAAACTTACTCTCCACGTCCCCAAACAAATATTTTGACTCCATCAGTACCCAACTTCATACTATTTGGTCACGTAAGTCCTTCCGTTAAGTTTAGTTAACTGAACCTTTAACTCGCTGATGTGGCGCTAACTTGGTATTTAATTTAACATTAATTATTTATTAATTTCATATGTGTCGATGACGTGACATTAATTTTAAAATGTAAATGACACGTGTCACGTGCTTATTGGTCCAAAAATAATTAAATGAAGAAAAATAAAAATTGGACCAATAAAAATGCGACACGTGTTATTTACAATTTAAAATTAAATTACTATGTGTCAATGACGTGGCATTTAGAATTAATTTTAAATTGTAAATAACACGTGTCACATTCTTATTGGTCCAATTTTAATTTTGCTTCCTTTAATTCATTTTGGACCAATAAGTACGCGACACATATCATTTACATTTTAAAATTAATTCTAAATGTCACATCAGCGAATTAATAGTTCCGTCAACTAAACCTAACAGATGGGGCCTACATGACCAAATATTATGAAGTCTAGGTACTGATGGAGCCCAAATAATTGTGTGGGGACCTAGAGAGTGAGTTTCTCATAGATTGAGGGTCTCTATAACATTTATACCTAATTTACACAGATTGATTCATATTTTTCTCTCTTATTTTGGTGTAAACATTAGTAAGTAAAATAATGAACTCGCCGGAAAAAATGGAGTGTCTTGCAGAAATATTATTGAAAATGATTGACGGCTAATTAAAGAGAAGGGGATTTTTTCATGAGTCAAAACTATATAGTTTTGATATTGTAATTAATCAGTTACTCAAAACTATGTAGTTTTGAGAGTCTGACTCACCTAAATTTAGATGAGTCAACTCACCTTCATTTTACCATAAGTTTAATACAATGGAGATAAAGTAATAACGAAACTAAGTCAAACCAAACTAGTAGATAAAAACAAAGAAAGAATTGCATCCCATACCAAGCAAGACAAACCATAAAATGTAAAATTACGTGCCCAAAAAAGAATAGTACTACCGAATAAATCAAATCAGGGGCATTGGGAAAATTCTCCCTTCACCCGATTTTCCGGTAGCTTGACCACTCCCTAAATGAACCGACACCATGTTGTATCATACCGCCTACTACTAGTCGACCTTATAACTTGATCTTATCGCAAAGGGCACCGTCTCTACCTAACACTGCTACTCTTTGCGAACCTAAGGTTGTTAGATTTAATTTCTCAAACATAATAGTACTAACAAGTTTAGCCAACATTTTTGTCATAAGATATGTGTCTAGCTAGTTTAAATTAAATTTAAGTAAATAAATAAACTTGATATGTACAAATATTTAAATTTATTACAACATATGCATATATTATATTTGAATAAAAAATATACACAAAACTCATTGTGTTGGTTTTGTAGTTCAGCACCTAGTCTCTTATGCACGATGTCAGGGGTTTGATCTCCGTTCATGTGAATAGAAACTCATGGGTCAGCTCCCTACAGCTTAGTGGGAATTAGTCTTGGTTTGGTAAGGTGTCAATCGTGTGACTGCTCAGAAACTTCATGGTTCAGACAAAGACACAATAACTGACTTGATTTTTCTTCAAATAATTACTTTTTAGAAAAATGTAACTCCATTGATTAAAACGACCAATACATATCGTAACAAAACAAAAACAAAAACTAAATCTAGACAAACATAATCAAGGAAGAAAAAAAAAACAAAACAAACATAATCAAGACGTCATAATAACTAAAATCAAAAGTACTAAGAAAATTCTTCCCACCGGTTTGACTGGTATCCACAAGTATCCATATCTATCATATTTTGTTGAACAAATAAGTTTTTAAAACGAATTGACCACGAATCGGTTCCCACGACAATTCTCACTCATCCCATTCACACGCCTTGGTGAACCTGATTCGCCAGGTTCGCCGAAACCGAGTAGGTAGTATGTATTTTGTGTTCTATAAACTGATAATGGTGTGTTTATTTTAGGTATAAAAGAGTTAATAATATATATTTGATTTTTTGTTGAATAAAAAAAAGTCATGAGGGTGTTGAATTTTGGTATACGGCGGTGGGTAGAACCCGCACCGAGGACAAAACCACGGTTCTCAAAACACGGAACCAATATATTATCACACAATAGTGGGAACACTAAACTTAATTCCATGACTTTGCTTCTCCAACTATTTATAGAATCTTTTCTTTTTAATCATATTATGATTATGTTAAAAATGAATTATACAAATAAAGTAGAAAAATATACTCCAAGTTGCTGCCGTAAGTGAGTGAATCAATTTGCAGAAGTTGATTAAGTTTAAACTCAGTTCTCGAGCAACTGCGTTCAAACTTAGTAAATAGAGTTTTGACGCTGTAGTGGTTGTTTACCGAGATTCGAATGGGTTTGGTTTAAGCGTGTCAAGTTAAGGATAGTTTTGATGATCTACTGATCCTTCTTGACTTAAATGATGATTCAAATGCATGTGACAGTGAAAAATTTGTTGTCTCGATGATTCTTCCCGATTCGATTATGAAACATGATATGCTCGATTATACAATACAAAATCAACTTTATACACAATGCGAACACGAGGCGCGCACGGGTTGCAAACCTTACTAATGCCCCGTTTGTCAATGTGAAAAATAAAGTGCGAAAACAATAAAATGCTCTACCTACTTTCGAAAATAAATCGCATTATTAAAGTAACTTTGATTTATTAACAGAAAAAGTAAATTCTGCTTGAGTGAAAGAATAAAGACAGACACACAGAGAGCTAGAATCTTGGATAAAAGGACATTTCGTCTCTCCCTCAATACCCGCACTACACTCTCTCTCACTTTCCGAGAAAACAAAATACAGAGAGAAAATCAGAGAGAAAATTATCTGGGTCTTGAAGATGGTTCTGAGCTCTAGAGGAAGCACCAAATGGGTCTCTTTGATTCTTCTTCTTTTTCTCGCCCATTTTGCCACAAAGTCTCTTTCACTTGAAGATGGTATGTACTTTCCTGGTCTTTTCTCTTTTTTTTTGCTGTTTTTTCTTTGTTTCTGCAATTGGGTTTCTTGTTTTTGGTTTGAATCTCCATTTTTGGTTTCTGGGTTTTTTTTTTTATTTTTTTTTTATTTTTCTGGTGTGAGGTCTGGTGATTAGTGTTCTTGTTTCAATTTGGGTTCCTTTGTTTGAGTGCTGTATAGATCTTGGAAATGGTTATGGTTTGCTTTGGCCTTTACTTGTTGTGGGTTGTTTGGATGGCAAGAAAATGAGACCATCTTGAAATGGTTTTGTAGTGTTGTTTAGGCTTTTTCTTGCAGAAGCCTTGTTTGGAAGGCAAGGAAAATAAACCATTATAATTGTTCTAATAGTGTTTTAATTAAGATTAGAGTTGGTTTGAAAAAGTATTCTAGCTCGGGTTAACTTAACATGATCCGATTGTTAAACAGGTTGAGTTACACATGTTTAAATAGTTTAGTTTCAATACGACACGACTTACATGACCAGTTTGATTAAACGAGTTAAGCGGGTACCCCGGACATATGTCATACTAAAAAATCATAGTGGGGGCATTATTGACACGAAAAGGTTTATAAAATTACGATTTTGCCCTTCAACAGGTCGCTAAACGAGGTAGAAGACCCATTTGATTAAACGGTATAGTCATCTAAACGAGTTGAGTAACTAGGCACGAATACGATTAAGTTGAATTCTATTTGTGTCCCGTGTCGTATCGAGTAAACATGTCGTGACCCAATTTGGCTTTAAGTCAAGTGAGGGTAGTGTGAAAATAATTCAATTTTCTTGGGAGGTCCAAACTGGCCCTACTAGATATTGTTGTTTATCAAAATCTCTGCTCTTTAGCCATAGCAGAAGCTAGCTGTCAATAGAGTACATTATGTGTACCTATGGAAAGATTAATTAAAAATTAAATTAGTGGGAATTTTTAATTATATATATTTGAATATCTTTTCAAAAATAATATTTAGAAAAATTAGTCTCCTCATGCTGTACTGTACATCTTTTATACATATCTTAAATTTTAGTTTGTAACTATTAATTACCAGATAACTTTTCGTCCACTATTTCTTCAAAATTAAAGGAATATTCCAAAAATATTATTTTTCAGTAGCCAAATTCAGTTAACATTGATGAAAATAGTGGATGGAAAGTTATCTGACATAGTACAGGATAACCAATAGTTACAAAACATAGTAAGGAAGTGTAAAGTACAGTGTGGTTATATGTAATTTTCCCTTAATATTTTGGTGTTGAAATATGGTAATTTAGGTGGTCCTTTTTTGGCTCCACCACATAAGTAACTACTTAGGTTAGGTTAATTAGGAATTATTCAACAATCAATTAGCTCGTAAGTCATTATCATGTTTTTGTATTAGAAAGTATATAAGAATATTAACTTTACAAGGTCTAATTATTTATTTAAAACTATTCTTTGGACTCTTGAGTGAGTATTAATATTGCTCACATGTTCATGTCTATTTTCATTTCTTTGTTTAGAAATATTGATAAAACAAACTATATTCCCTCAAACTACAAGTGTCATTTTAACATTTTTAACATTATACTTAAACTAGAGATAGTAATTCATGTTTTGACGTAGTAATTTGTAATGGACCCTAATTTATTTTACTAAATACCCAGCTAGTTTGACTGACGAAAAATAATTCGATAAAAACACTTGTGTTCTTTGACACAGCTCCTGTTATGCGTAAAGCGCCAACGTGAATTCAATTTTCCCGTGTCTCAATCGAGAATATTTGCTCGCAATTTTTTATATATATTAGATTTGTTTCCTTCTTGTTGTGTTTCAATCATATCAATTAGCTAGTCACATAAGGCTAGTGGCAAAGTTGGCAACACAAGTTGCGTGAGTGAAAAGAGCGCTTGCGTTCAGTATCTGCTCAACACACTCATGAGGAGAGTGTTGATTTTCATTTGTGACTTACCCTCGAATAAGAATTAGTCTGAGTGTGGTAAAACGGCTTGTAGATGACAACTACGAGTTTGCGTGTTCGCTCAGAAACCACATGGTATAAACCGGAGAAAAAATAGTAGCGCTAATCAAGAGTTTAGTAAGAGAAATGATGGAACAATAAAGTAGGGAGTGTTTGGTGAAATGAATAATTAGCATTTGACAAGTGCGGTTGAAAGTTATAAAATAATAGTGAAAGCGTGATAGGGACATTAATCAGCCAAACACGCCGCGTGACAAAAGCTGAATATAGGACAAAACCTTCTCATACTCACATTTCAATTCTCATGTACCATGTGAGATTGGGACACGACATTGTCTTTGTAATCTATGTTGTGTCATTTCTTGTGTCCTAATTTTTTGCATCTCATTAAATTTTTGCAAATATTGATGATTTTGAGTAAGTTTTAGAACATTATATTATAAAAATACAAGTGAACCTAATGTTTTTTTTTTTTGTATTTATTAAATGTTTTTATTATTTATGTATGAAATTTGTAGACAATGATATTTATCTACATACATGCCTTGTTGTGCCCATTTCTTTATTGTTCTGGACACTTGATTTCACTACACTCATGTGATATTCATGTGAACTTTCTGTATCATTATTTAATGTTACTACACGTTGATCTGCATTTACATTCTTGTGCACTTGGGTTGCATCATTCACATTTTAAAAAGTTTTTGTGGTGTGACAGACAAATTTGTACATTTTTTTCGATAAGTGACGGGACAGGAGGCTTATAAATGTTAGTGTTTCTCATTTTTTAGTGGGGGGCGTAATATTGTTAGCTGTTAGTTTTCTTTTTAACTCCATAAATCTCACCTCATACCGTCAACAAAGAAACTCGAACTTGAGACCTCAAATAAAATTCAAAACGCATCAATCATTTGGCCAAACATACTTTGGTAAATTTGTACAAACTAGAACGTTTTATACGTAAAATTTGAAATTCAACTCAAAACTCAATTAGGCTATTAAACGTGTTGAACGACGTGAATACGATCCGTATATAAGTTATACCACAACTTGACCTATTTAACGCATATGGGTAATTTTATCACGATGTTTTAAAATTACATTTTTGCCCTTCAACCCGTTTGGTAGATTTGTTCAGGCGAGTTACACAGTTTTCTACACTAAAACGATTAAGCTAAACTCAAATTTACTTAAATTTATGCAGTAAAACAAATAAATTTATTTGTATTGTTTAACTGCCTCTCACGTGATATTCACGTGACCATTAAGTACTATTATTATTTAATATTTATTTATTTATTTATTTTTCAGGATTGGTTTTAAACGGTGATTTTGAGGCAGCTCCATCAGGAGGGTTCTCGAGCGAGGGCGTGGTGGAGGGTCCCACCACGATTCCGAGCTGGAAATCAAACGGCACCGTAGAGCTGGTCGAGTCTGGGCAGAAACAGGGTGGGATGATCCTCATCGTACCGCAGGGTGCACACGCGGTGCGATTGGGCAACGACGCCGGGATCAGCCAGGATCTGAAGGTGGAGAAAGGGTCCACGTACTCGGTGACGTTCAGCGCGGCTCGCACGTGCGCGCAGCTGGAGGCGCTGAACGGGTCCGTGGCGCCTTCATCGCAGACCATAGACCTGCAGACACTGTATAACGTCCAGGGGTGGGACCCATACGCGTGGGCTTTTGAGGCCGAAGACGATGATGTGAGTCTGGTTTTCAAGAACCCAGGCATGGAGGACGACCCCACCTGTGGGCCCATCATCGATGACGTCGCTATCAAGAAGCTTTTCACGCCCGACAAGCCCAAAGGTAACACAATTTGAACCCGAACTCACGAGTAACATAAGCTTGACTCTACTTTTACCCGATCTTAAAGTTGGTTAGGTTGGGTCATGTTCGGTCTCGTCTCCTACAATTTTGGGTCGGGTCGTTAACTCTCAAAATGCAATGTATTTCATGCCTGAAACTCTAAATATGCCCCGACTCTAACCCGAGTGACCCAAAACTACTTGACATTTGTCCGACCCATAAAGGGTTCGTATTATTGATTTCTATTTTAACATGATATTGTGGTCGGTTTGTTTTGAGTCTAGTGACTCGTTTTTGCTGTCTCCAATGTGCAATTTCCGTTGTGCCGTTTGGCATGCACGTGAGTGAGAGTGTTAAGTTTCTGATCCGAAACATGTTGCAAAGTCATGAACGGCTAGATTTGATTGGAGGGGGTTGGTGGGCCCAAGTAAACGTGTGGGCCCAGGACCTTTTGATCTTGATTTTTGGCATATTGTGTGATGATGTCCGGTGGGCCCGTTTTGAGGACCTAGTTGGTTCCAACTATAGTATAGTGATAGGTCAAGGAACATTTCAAAGCACAAGGCTCAATAACCAAAAAAACAAAGAAAATTATACAGTTGTGTGTGACCCACCAATTATAGACCCATCTCCACATTTTGTGGTGGTTTTAATTTTTATTTATTTATTTACAATTTGTATGAAAAAGGGTTAGATTTGAAGTAACAATTATGTTACATAAATTGTTGAAATATTTATTTTTTGCAGACAATGCTGCGGTGAATGGAGATTTTGAGGAAGGTCCATGGATGTTCAGAAACATCTCACTAGGAGTTTTGCTTCCCACGAACCTTGACGAAGAAACGTCGTCATTGCCCGGTTGGATTGTGGAATCGAACCGGGCCATCCGTTACATTGACTCGGACCATTTCTCGGTCCCTCATGGTAAACGGGCGGTTGAGTTGCTCTCTGGTAAAGAAGGCATTATATCCCAAATGGTCGAGACCAAAGAGGACAAACAATACACTTTATCGTTCTCATTGGGCCACGCGGGCGACAAATGCAATGAACCGCTCGCGATCATGGCGTTCGCTGGGGACCAGGCCCAGAACATCCATTACACAGCTGATTCGAACTCTACGTTCAAAACGGCTAACGTGAATTTCACGGCCAAGGCCGAGCGGACCCGGATTGCGTTTTATAGTGTGTATTACAATACCCGGACCGATGACTTCAGCTCATTATGTGGACCGGTGGGGGATGATGTTCGAGTTTGGTTCACGTCCGGTTCAAGCCGGTTTGGGGTTGGGATTGGGCTTTGGTGGCTTGTTTGGACCCTGGTTTTGGTTTAGGACTTGTTTCGTTAAGGAGGATATATATTAGTATAGCATGTGTTTGTGTTGGGTGTGTGTGGTTTGGTTGAACCAAGCTTCCCAAGCCTATGATAAATGTGAGTTGCTTAAATTTTGCTCTATGAAATTAAAATGTTTTATCATATTGTGATCTACTAATGTGTGTTTGAGTTAATTTTGCGTATTTTCAAACCCATTTTTCACCAGACCGACTTTAAAATTACGCCCATATTGTCCCAATGCATTAAAGAAAAATGACGGTGAGTGACCGTCTTAAGATTTGACCACAACAACGTCTTTATTCTCTTCAATATTACATGGGAACATCAACAAATTTGTAAAGAATAATTATCACATTATTGGTTTTAATTCACGCTATTCGTTAGGAGGATAACAAACAGAAGTGTTCAATCAATTTTAAATTGTAGCGAAATAAAATAAATCAAATACAAACTTTTCTTATAGCGTATGGATTTAGTTTTCAACTCGAAATTTCAACATTATACACGGTTTAAGTTTATTTCGAAAATATATTTTCTTGCGTGTGATTTAATATTTAATCGAACCAAAAATTTGAAAGAAGAAACTCAAAAAAATTGCAGGGAAACTAAGAAATCCCCGTGGTCCAACCGCTCAACAGTTAAACAAGGTTTTGAAATTACGAAAATATCCTTGAAGTCAGAGTATAAAGGTCTGACGTCATGTATCCAGAGCTAGCAGGAGAAGCGAAAACAGGCTGAGACGAGCTTTGACCGTTTGTCGCCGTCGTCTCGGCCCTCCTCCTCCTCCTCCTTTGCTCCTCCCCATGGAAGTAGGTGAAGGAGCCATCGCCGCCGTGGTCGCCGACTCCGAATCGGTGTCGTCATCTCCGCCTCTCGATTCCGATTCCTCACCTGTCGGATCTCCGGAAAATGCTGCACTAGAGGCTCCCGCCGCCCCCGCCCTCGCGCGCCGGGGGGGGGGGGGGGGGGGGGGG
>JAYMTA010000870.1:0-23495 GCA_036897625.1 Pelargonium cotyledonis
CGCTCCGCTCCCACAAATTCACTTAGGTGAGTATAAGTGATTTTAAATGAGGTGTCATCATCTCATTAACTTTTCAAATTGCAACTGATATACATTTTATCCAAGTTTTTTTTAGAACTAAGACTATACTACTATAGAATATTAGCGTAAAAGAGCAGGAGTGATTAGCTTAGTCTAAGTAATCAAGATGCCTAAATTAGGAGGAAAATAATTATACAAGTAGTCACGGCAAAGAATTAACATATGTTCATGGGGTTACAATAAAAAAAACTTACAACGTTAACTGATAACTTAATCTTGATTATCTTAAAATTGAAACTAAGACACTTCTTTAGTTACGCGGAGATAACAATCTTTTATCATAAGTATAGTGTTTAATATTTGTTAAAATGTAAGAGATGAATTGTTCTTGATATTAGTATATAGGAGAATGCAATTTGAAAGATTGTGGACAATCACACAATTGATAGTTCAAATTAATAGAAACTTAGTTTTATAATTATTATGATATTGTTCTTGATATTATTACATAATAGATTACAATTGAAAAGATTGTGAATAGTCACGTAATTGATAGTTCAAATAAATAAAAACATAATTTTACAATTATTCTTCAACACTCTCAATCTCAAGATCATGATAAACCTTGAGATTGTCGAAGAAAATGAGAAGACTAGTTGTAGAACTGATTAACATTGTAGCGGTGCATGCGGAAGAGAACGACAAGAGAAATGGTTTGGGTAGTGTATGTGATAAAGTGAGAATGTCTTGGGTCCCACCAAAATGCGCATATCTAATTTATGTATGTGATAAAGTGTGAGAGATCACGGGTTCATATTAGATCTCTCAAAAAATACATATTTAAAGTGTTATTAAATAATATTGATTCGGGTGCCACATAAAAACAATACATCCAAATTTTGCGTGTGAAAGATCACGGGTTCATATAAAAATCAATGTGTAACGTTAAAATATAACTAGTACATGAAATAAATAAACCTTCTAGTGTGAGTGAGATATGTATATAGGAGGACTTGTTATCTATAATTGAGCAATGTGATGTGATTAAAAGACACAAAATACATTGAACCTAGTCATGAGGCATATATACGACGAAATGTAGGCTCGATATAGGTTTAATTTATTATGTATTGTTACAAATTGATGTACTCATATTCAAATTTGAGATGATTAGGGTATGAGAAAAGAATACACTTTTATATATTAAGCAAAATTCGGCAATGCTCTTGAATGATAGTTTATGTTTCTCAGCTAAAGAAAAGATTTATAGTTATTTAAATATACGTGACCATCAAAACACACAATCTAAAACATGTGTGTCATAAGAAATAAAGTAATAGTGACAATTGTAGCTATATTTGATGTTCAGGTGGTCGAAGTGGTGACACGATTTTAATGTTTGAGTTGCTGTAACGAGAACAGTTGAAGGAGGTTGCCACTCTTACGGTGACAACGACGATAACGAGAAGATGATGTATATATTAGTACATAAGAGAGAGAAAGATAATCTGAAAGAGATAGATTGAAAATTTCGTCCCAAGTTCACTAAAATGAGAAAAACTGTGTTACTTAAAAATAATTGGTCAACTATAAATTTTTGTACATTCACAAAGTTCAAGAAAGTTTTCAGTTACAATTTTTTTTTTAATGTTAATGCAACCATCATTTAACAAACACTCAACAACAATGATCGTCCTAATTAATTTTTAAATATTACGCGTTCAATATTAGCGAATGTGTTAGAATCCAACTAATTTATGGGTTGTAGTCGAGTCTCAGCTCTCAACTACTTATCACAACTTTCTATTATTACAAGACTAATTTCATTTTCACCCAATGTAAATTGATTTCACATGCAATAGCATAAAGAACATTCTAGATTTATTTCGAAGAGGAACTTGAAAATGGTACAGAGTTTTAGCTAGTACTGTAATCAATAAACAGAAGCCAATCTTAAAACTACCACCACCCTACGTATTAATGTGGATGGCTAAAATTTGAAGGGTCAGTTGGGACCAAATCATCATCGCTGAAACATAGATAGATAGAGGAGAGAGAGAAAGTAGAGTTTTAGCGAACATGTTTATGGCGTTCAAGAAATTGCCTACCTCAGGTGGGCCCCACCACCCCCTAGCAGCCACGTGGTATGGAACAACGAAAAGGAGCCGCGTTTGTTTGAAATTTGACCCTCAGAAAAAGAGAAGAAGAAAAAGGACACGCACGCACACACGCCGTGCCCCCCCCCGGCGACCCCCTAGACCTCCTATCCCCCCCCCCACCACCACCACTTTTGTTTCCGTGCCTGTTTTTTTTTTTTTCATGAGTTACAAATAAATAAATAAATAATATTATTGTTATTACAGTGTGATTAAAATAAGGATAAATAATGGAAAAGAGTGAAAATTTACAATGGCCTGTCACATCTCCATTCCCCACCCAGTCCATTTCCATGTGGCCACTACCTAAACCAGATAGATTAGACACAATTCCACCCCCCTGCCCTGTTTAGGGTTTTCGATTTCTCTTCTCTCACGCTAATCTCGCCTTCCATCTTCCCATCCATGGATGACGACCTCCAACAACCTCTCTACAAGCCATCTCTTGACCATGACTCCCTCCCCGCCGCCGCCGCGCCTCTCGTCACCGCCGATCAATGCCGGAATCTTCAAGATATGGACGATTCTCAGCTCATCGGACCTCCGGATGAGCCTTGCGTCGCTCCTCCTCCCCAGAATACTCAGGTTGCTCAGCCTGCTCAGCTTGCTCCGGCCGTTAAGCTCGAGGCGGAGGGGGTGCTTGGGGAGAGTGCTCCGGCCAAGCGGAGGCGAGGCCGACCGCCGAAGGGGCAAGGGAAGATTACTTCTGCGCAGTCCAGGGTGAAGAAGACGGAGGATGAAGAAGAGGATGTGTGTTTTATTTGCTTCGATGGCGGGAGTCTCGTGCTGTGCGATCGCCGGTTAGTGGACGCTTGCTTCCAATTCATGCTGTGTTTGGTATTGGTTGCGGAGAAAATTAGGAACTGTGAATTTGGCAGTGTTTCCTTAATTGGAACTAGAAAAATTTATTGAAAATCCGTCGAGTTAAACGATAATATCGGATCTCTTGTTGCGGAGCTTTTAGATTTTCAGTCCTGAATTTTCTCTGCATCCTAACCAATTCTTTGGGCAAGATTCTCAATTTGGCTTGTAATGTATATTATTCTTGTGCGTTTCTACTAAATCATTTACTGAATTGTGGTTTGTTGATATATGTTAGGAGCTGCCCCAAGGCATACCATCCTGCGTGTATAAAACGGGATGAGGCATTCTTTAGATCAAAGGCTAAATGGAATTGCGGTATGTTTCGAAATATTATTTTCTTAGAAAATATTTTATATTTGACCCTTATATTCTTTGGCATTCCTTTAATCACATTAAAATGCATTAAAAACAGTTTTATATGGGATATAAATGAGGTTTTGCCCTAATGCCTTTTCTTTTTTTCCTTTTTTTGATGAATGCCTGTTGCATATGCTCTTGTTTTTATACCCATTCCTATTAGTAGTGATGCTATGGCAATTGTTGCCTGCGTCTATCAAGTACCTATTGCCTCCATTGTGATCTTGAGTGATGACTTTGAAATGATCAATATTTTGGTGTCGTGATTGTCTTGCATTTCAGGGTGGCATATATGTAGTAGTTGCCAGAAGGCTTCCCACTATATGTGCTATACTTGCACTTATTCATCATGCAAAGGATGCATTAAAGATGCTGATTATGTGTGTGTAAGAGGGAACAAGGGACTCTGTGGAATTTGCATCAGAACTATAATGCTGATAGAAAATAATGTGCCGGAAAACCAGGAAATGGTGCGTAATTATTATCTCCCTTAATAGTTGTAATTTCTTCTTATTCTTAATTTACCCACTTAGTTTCTTCAGTTAGCTGAGCTTTTTAAGCTTGGTTATTTTTGGGATTGAGCTTGCATAAAAAATTTCAAGTGTTCTTACCCAGCTTCCATCATTTTTGCATGTTTACTTGCAATCAAGTTGTTTTATTTGCTGTTCAAACTTAATTTTGCATGCAAGTTCTATCAACTGTTTCCTACTTAATGGTCCCGTCCTTAATTTTCATATTTGTGGAATTTGAGCAGGTTAAAGTAGATTTTGATGACAAAACTAGCTGGGAGTACCTCTTCAAGGTTTATTGGGTTTACTTAAAAGAGAAACTATCTTTAACTCTAGATGAGCTCACCCAAGCTAAAAATCCCTGGAAAGAACCCGATCATGTGCCTAGTAAAAGAGAACGCTCAAGGGAACTATTTGGTGGTAATATTGACAAATATTCTAGCTCAGACAATTTTGATGTGAATTTGGAAGGAAATAATTTAAAAAGAAGAAGAATGAGGAAGCAGTCAACACATCTCAACAAGGACCGGCTAAGTGTGGAAAAGTTAGGACCTCATAAAGAGATGCCTCAGCTTGAAAACCCAAAATGGGCTACAAAGGAACTCTTGGAATTTGTTGCCCACATGAAGAATGGTGATACATCTGTGCTATCTCAGTTTGATGTCCAGACTCTTCTGCTTGAGTATATAAAGAGGAACAATCTGCGTGATCCCCAAAAGAAATGTCAAATAATTTGTGATTCAAGGCTTGTACTTTTATTTGGGAAAGAACGTGTGGGACACATTGAAATGCTGAAGCTCCTGGAATTTCACTTCCTCATAAAAGAAAATGCTCAACGAAACAATTTAATTGAAGGGGCAGTTCTTGACCCTTGTTCTGGCCAGGTAGAGGCTGATTGGATCAGTGATAATCAACCCACAATGACTAGTGACAAGAAGCGAAAAAAACGCAAAAAGGCTGATGAGGGTGGACCAAATTCTAATCTTGATGAATATGCAGCAATTAATGTTCATAACATTAATTTGATTTTCTTGCGACGGACTTTGATGGAGAATCTAATTGACGACACTGACAAGTTTCATAACAAGGTTGTTGGCTCAATTGTGCGAATAAGAATTTCTAATAGCGATCAAAAGCAAGATATGTATAGGCTTGTCCAAGTTGTAGGTACTTATATTTCACGTGCTTATTGTAACGTTTAACATGGACACTGCAAATATACCTTTATGCATAATTTCAAACTGGCTGATTATTGTGTTTTCAGGTACAAGCAAGGTGGCTGAACCATATAAGATTGGCTCAAAAACAAATGATGTCACGCTTGAAATATTAAATTTAGACAAGAAAGAGGTCATATCAATTGATGAGATTTCAAATCAAGAATTCACTGAGGTGATTAATGGACATTTCTCTAAATACACTCTCTCCTGTGCACGTTTATAATATGTTTTTAACCCTTGTCACTGAACCTATCCACCTCTCCACTATTCTTCTTCTTTTATGAAGGTTCTATTAATGAATGAGAATATTACATTTGTTGTTGAAACACATCTATGATTATTATTTATAAGCAGAAATCTGTATGTTATGTCCGATGTTTGTCTATAAGAATCGTCTTAGTGAAAGAATACTCTTGCTCGCAGGTCTTATACCTGTAAAGCTTTATTCCCGTGCCAGTAGGACACAAAAAACACTTCTCCACCTAAATTTATATGCACTTATTTTTTTAAGCATGTTTGTTGCATTATCAGTCCTTGAGACAGAGAATGAAGTATCAATTACTAACTCCTTGTCTTGGACTGCTGATGTATGGTTTTGAATTTTGAGAATTTATTGGGTCGTTGTTTGGTATCGTTCTAGTTGGAATATGTGAGGAAGGATATCTATTTATCCATTTTGGATGATAGTAATTTACTCTTTACAAAATGTGCATCAATGAAGAAAATTCAATGTGTGATTCATGAACTGTAATGAGAAGCTGTAACTTAGAGAGCCTCAACAAATAATATAGTAGTTAATTTTGTTTTTAATGTTTGGATTTTAATTCCAGGATGAATGTAAATGTTTACGCCAGTATATTAAATGCGGGCTCATCAAACGACTTAGTGTGGTATGTCTTACATTCTCTTACATTGTTCAGCCTAGATTTTTTTTAATTCTTCTTTCCAGAAGTGATATGTTTTTTGCTGTAGGGCGAGATTCAGGAGAAAGCAATGAAGCTTCAGGCAGTCAGAGTTAATGATGTAAGTTCCTATCTTGGAAATTAATGGGTGTATCTTGATAGATACTGTATGCTGCTTTTAAACTTGCTTTGCATGGAGACTGGATAGTAGTTATGTTTTACTCTTGTAGAACACAACTCTTTATTTGCTCTAATGTTATTCATTTATTTATTTATATTGAATGGTGCTGTTCATTTACTCAGTGGCTGGAAGCAGAGACCCTGCGACTTGGTCATCTTCGTGACCGAGCAAGTGAGAAGGGACTTAGGAAGGAATATCCTTTATTTTTTGAGGTTTTCCTGATCTATTTGTTGTGTGAATTTTTCTGTGCTATATTAACTGGTGATGTTTTGGAACAGAATCTTGTTTGGAGTTATGTTAACATTATTTAGGCCTCGTGCATGGAAATCTATGTGATTGGAGAGAAACTGGTTAGGATGCGGAGTTAGATAAGTTTCTATATTATTGAGAACTCAAGACTATCATATATGATGTATGTGGTGAGAGTATATGATTTATTACATAATATATTTTTAGACGAATGATTACATATTACAAGTACTAAAAAAAACCCTTTTTTTCATTATTTGCCATCTCATCAATGTCAGATTTCTCATATTCACGATACCAATTACTTTGTTTAGTTCTTTACTTATATGCTGTACTATAAAGCCTGACTGATCTTGTTGCTAGATCATTAGACATTTTATTATGATTCATTTGATGCTCTAGGAGCTTGCATATGAAGGAAACTGGTATTTGAAATCTTATGACACTGACTACTATTTCAGCCATCTAATTATTATCAGTTTTTCATTCAAGCAAAGAGAGTGTGACTTAAACACGCACTCACAAACCAGTAAAAAAGGTGTTGGTGATGTGCATTATTTAGTAGTTTACTCTTTTGTTGCTATTTATTATACTTCATGAACGTTCCTTGACCGAGCTGCACGCTAAGAGAATGTGTGGAGAAATTACAACTTTTGAACTCCCCTGAGGAACGTCAGCGTAGGTTGCTTGCAGTTCCTGAAGTACATGCAGACCCAAATATGGATCCAAGTCATGATTCTGAAGATGGCAGTGAGTTAGACTGGAAGAAATCAGGTCCATGGCATTTACTTATGGAACTACTTTTATTGTTTTTTTATATTATTTTTTCTGACATTATTTGTTGGTTATGTGCAGGCAACCATACGAGACTAAGAAGTTTTGGCTTCGGTAGAAAGGAGAGGGAATCAGTTTCTCCACTCAACGCATACCCATCTAATGTGGATAAAGATGATGGGAACTTATCATGGCATCCGGGGAGTGAAGCACTTGGATTAAAAAGTTCGAGTACTTCAAAGAATAAAGTTGATTCTACTGGTTCGACAGCTGGTGGTAAGAATGATCTAGCAGTGGTGAGGTCTGAATTGAGTTGTGGAGTTGCATCAGAAATTTCAGGCCCAGTGCCCTATACAGGGCCGGAGCAATCTGCCAATGAAATGGAGACAGATAAACTGTGGAACTACCAGGACCCTACTGGAAAGATCCAAGGACCATTTTGTTTAGTGCAGCTGCGCAAGTGGAGTATCACTGGTCACTTCCCTCCCGATCTGAAAATATGGAGACTGAATGGAAAGCAAGATGATTCGATACTTTTAATTGATGCACTGGATGGACGGTATGATGCAGATCAACCACTGTTGTCCAACAGCTGTTTATTGCCCGAGGAAGTTAGAGTCACCACTGTTGACGGTGATGATAACAAGAATGGTGGGTTGAGTGGAGGTTTTAATACCACCCAAGATAATAGTAAGAAGGAGGATAGCTGGGACGCAAAGCAGAATGATGAAAACGCTCTTTCCAATGGTAAAGAAGAATCCGAGAGGAGCAAAGAATTGGGCTCCCCTTCTTGTAGCTCAGCTCCATCTCTAGATGTTATCAATTCTGACGAGGAAAAAGCTGCAAGTGTTCTATTAGGATGGGACTCAATGAAGGTTAATAATTCTCGCTCTGTGCAGCCGCAAGTATCTTGCTCACTTCCCTCATCCATAATTTCTAGTGAGGATCTTTCAAATCAGGTAAGGAAAGATCCCATATCTGAAGGATTGAACTCTTCTCAGAACAACGGAAATTGTAATTCATATGAGACTGTTGATGTTCGCGGTGATAGTGGACACAGTCCTGAGAAACAATCTAATAGTCAGAGCAATTCTGGTCAATCTGCTGCAGAAGACCGTAGACTTCATGTTGAGGAATGGGACTCAAAAGTTGTGACAGCATCTTCAGTAAAACCTAATGAAATGGCTAGTGATCATGCTGCTACTCCGACTTCCATGAGTGACCTAACTCATTCTTCCCCAGCCCATCCTGTACCCAACGCATCCAGTTGGCAGCTTCTAGTTAATGGGCCTGAGGAATTATTTCCTTTGGTTGACGAATCAGTTTCAGATTTGTTGGCTGAAGTTGAAGCAATGGAATCTCTCTGTGGCTTATCCTCTGGTACTTCAAATATAAACTGTGGTGGGGAACTGGTGCAGGATTCCAAAAATGATTGTTTTGATCCTGCCGAGGGTTTTAGCCCCTCACGCGACCTAGGCAAAAATGATGCTTTAAGCTCCACTGGAGATTTGCAAATTTCTCTTCAATGCACCGTTAAGGATGAACCACGGGAAATATCTGAGTCTGATGTTAGGTCCATTGAGCTTTTCTCCAAAAGCGCAGAAGTGGAAGCTAAGCCCAGCGAACTCTTCCCCGTATCACCCATTGGCCCATCGGCCATGGCTGCTGCTGCTGCATATTCAACTTGGAGCGGAGGACCAGAAACTGTTCAAACCACTTTAACTATTAAACCTAGCGATGTCTCGGTCAGCCAATGGCAAGCCAGTGCTGGCATCCCACCACCTCCTGCATCAACAACCATCGGATCTTTAGGCATGGTTGCCTCCGACTCAACTTGGAGAGGAGGACCAGAAACCACTGCAGCTGCTGCTAGTTGGGTATCATCAGAACAAGGAAATCCCAACTTGGGCTGGATCGGAGGACTTTCTCTAGGAAATTCGAACATGGGTTGGACAGGCACTGGCACAAGCACAGCCACAGCCACCGGCACCGGTACAATGCTACAACATTTGAATGTGAATTGGGGCAATATTCACACAGGGAACCAAGGTGTATGGGGAAACCAACCGAGACATGGTGGAGAGAGGTATCCGAGTCCAAGAGACCGGTATCTCCAAAGCAGTGGTGATTTTAGTTATGGTAATGGTAATGGTAGTAGTAGTAGGGGTATCTCGTCATGGAGCAGAGAGGTTGGCGTCGGAAATGGTGGCGGCGGCGGCTGTGGAGGTGGCGGAGGCTCTTTCCGGTCTCCTCCAAAAGGGCAGAGAGTTTGTAAATTTTATGAAAGTGGGCATTGCAAAAAAGGAGCATCTTGTAGTTATTTGCACCCTTGATTGTAGTTGGCCTGCAATTGTTCCCATTCAATTCTGGGATGGTTCTTACATTAGAAAGTCTGTAATCCTTACTGTGAATTGTATCATCATGTAGTGTTCAGCTGGACTAAATTTTTGTATCATTCATAATGTTATCAAAATTAATTGTCAGAAACATATTATCTTCCATTTATTATGTGTTCCAAAATTAATATCATTGTTTCTACACTATATTATAATAGTAATAATTTAGTATTCCATCCGTTTCAAAATGAGTGTTTTATTTTTGTTTAAATTTTTTGTTCTAAAATGAGTGTCTTATTTCTATTTTTAGGTTATTATGTTATTGTTTTTTTTCATATTACTCTTATTACTTATGCACGTAGACAAATTTGCACATGGGGTGTAGATGAAAAAGTGATGGTTATATTGGAAACAAATTAAATTATTTTGTTATTATTAATTTTTGCAAAAAATAGAAACAAGACACTCATTTTAGAACGGATGGAGTATTTAATATTTGTTGCCCTTCCTAAATATTGAAATTACTAGTTTAATCATATGTCTTTGTACACAGCGAAGACGAGTCTAAATATTGTTCCACGCAATGACCTCCGCTATATGTGATCCACTTCTTGGCCACAAATGGGTCTCACACTTCTCATAAACCATTGTACGTTTCACGAGTCCTCAAACTCTTCATGCGTGCTTTATGAATCTTCTCATCGGACCTCCTCGTGTCACAAGCCCTTTGCAGGACCTTCACGTATACACTCATCCTCGTTCCAAGTGTATTCATGAACACCAAACCATCCGAGCCTAAGAACTCACTTTAAGTGAGATACGTCCAATTGGTAACCTCTCATAACTCTATATTATTATATATTGATAATTAAGCGTGAAGATTCTGAACAAGATACACTTCAATACTTTAATTGAACAAAACAATATTAAGTAGTAAAGAGAATGAGAATGGATGCATCGGTAATGTCAATCAGTTCCATCCACTTTCAAGTCAAATTTTTATTCCAAACACTACCTTGGAATCCAAGGCTTGGATAAGTAACATTTGGTAGAATCCACAAATCATATTATTCTTAAAACTTTTATAAGGAAATAAAATATGACTCCACATAAAAATTACTCCATCCGTTCCAAAATGAGTGTCTTGTTTGTCTAATTTTTTTGTCTCAAAATGAGTGTCTTGTTTCTATTTTTATATTATTATATTAGTGTTCTTCCCATATTATCTTTATCACTTATGAACATGAGCAAATCTGCACATGGGTGCATATGAAAAAAGTAAGGATTATATTGAAAGCACAATAAATTATCTTGTAATTCTTAATTTTTGCAAAAAATAGAAACAAAACACTCATTTTAGAATAGATGGAGTATAAGACAAATGAATATACTCGATTTCGATAAAAATGAATTATTAGTGGTTTAAGTTGAAATAAATAAATAAAAATATTTCTTTATTCAAGTTTTGTTATTTATTCTCTTTACAAACTTTTGAACAGGACAAGGCCCTGTCTTGCCTCTACCACATAGACCTGAGAAAAACCAAAGCTACAAAAAATGGTGCCAACATGTTGCCAAATGGATATGTCAACCAATAACCAAAACTTGTACTGATAGAAGTAGAAGCTGAATTTGAAAGAACTGTTTTTTCTGGTTAGTCTTTGTTTCATGTAGTCTTGTAAACAGGATAGTACGTATCTAGTTCAAGCCGTTCAAGAATCTTCTCTGTAGACCACAAGTACGAAGCGTGGCCTTCAACCAAATCCGTCACATCTACCTGCAAACCACAAAAATAATCAACCACTTCGTTACAAAATGCCTAATTTGTCATTTGATGCAAAGCTCAAACTTAAAACAAATCATAGAAGTTGAAACGATTCATGACGATAAGAAAAGAGAGGAAACTTACATTCTCTATTCCTGGAACATCAATGGGTTGAATTCCAGCTAATCCTTTGCTGAGTAAACTGATCGAAACAGTAACCGTTAGGCTAATAACGACATTCTAGTTCTGGCTCTATATGATTCAACAAGCAACTTCAGTCAACATTTTGCATTTTGATTTTGAGACAAATATAAATAACAACTTACACACTGTGAGCATTCTTCCCATACCAAATGCCACACACTAAATATTCAATCTCGAAAAATTTGAATTGCTTCTTCTGCTAGTTCACTCTTGTTTTTTTTGTTTTTCCTCCCTTTCTTTTCTGTTTAAGGTTGGGTAATGAGGATGGGTAGTACGGAAATGATAAGAAATATTAAGAGAATTAAGAACAAGTCACTATGTAGCTAAAATAAAAGACACCTGAATCAATTACAAAAATGATCAACAATGCTCTCCTGACACATTAATAAGCTTTCAGATCAGACAGCATCAAATTTTGGACAAATTTAAGAATCATTGACTGTTGAGACAGTTGATCCAAATGAGAAATGTTATGATCCACTAGATCTGAGTAATTTGCCATATCTATATGCAATACGTGCATAATCTAAAAGCTAGAGAACTATATTTGGGTAGCCAATCCCAACCTGAGCACACATCAGCTAACGTGGATACAGCTCATCAAAACAATAAGGATCACATATCACGAAATCTGGTGGGGCTCAGGATACCAAGTTCATATCAACTTTGTTGCCAATGATTTCAAGATCAGTTTATCTCCCTAGTGCATCATAGATCATAATGCATACCTTGCGCGGAAAGCAACTCCGAGTGTCCAGTCAGATGTTGAGTAAGCATTCACAAACCTTCCAGCCACCATCTGCAGAGTACAAGAAAGTCATGGAGGACTTCATGGAAGATAATATTATAATAAGCATGTGGTGACGGCGTATTTGCATAGAACAGTTGAAAAGATTGAAGACACGTTTAAATTATTAGGAAAAAAACAAATAAGGGAGGGGGTGTATCCATTCACCCTTCTAGCAGCTTCCCAGTTCTCATCTCCAATTGAAGTTGGTGCTCCAAGAACTACAACTCTTTCCACGAGTTCAGCTGCCAATTATAAAAAAAGTGGATATGCATCAGAATTATCCAAGCATTCAGAAACAGCCATGAAGAGTGATGGTAGTATTTACCACTATGTTCAGTTTCAGCCAAACACTGGAGGCACTTGAGTATCACTCTTGCTCCAAGTGAATAACCTATGAGTGTCACAGGCCTGAAATGTAGAAAGCCATATGTAGAATCTGGTCAAGATGTCTTTCCAGATCTTTCAGGCATTTCGGGAAAAGGAATAATAATGTTCTTAGGTTAGTTATTACATACCTGTATCCTTGTAACCCTTTCAGAAGAACTTCAGCAAGAATCCTTCCTGCTTTATCTGATCTAGAAAATGAAAAAACACATAGAACTGGTTATGAACTCTTAGGCATAATACTAATGTTATTGGTTTTACAGAATATGAATAATGTTGGCAAGAGTTGAATTCCATCAACACTCTACATCCAGAAGTCATGATTTGGAACAAGTTTTCATCTAGCCCAGGCTTTTATCAGCAGTGACAAGTAGCCAATTGAAGGATTTTGTCCATTTTCTGTATTATTTCATCAAATACAACAAGCCACAGGATCTAACTAAACAAATAAGGCAAAGTTTTGGCTCAAGAACTTCAATCTAGATGCTCTGGTGTGGTATGCAAGATTACATGCCCCAACATAACATGCAATGCATCTCCTATATAGTTCTAGGCAATATTCTTCCCATTTTCCCTAACCTGTCCAAAGCAATTGTCCAATTACTGTCAATAAAATCAGTAGCTGCAAGTAGCGTTGCCGGCCAAGCTAATGCTGATAAGAGTGTGCGTAATACAGTTAACATGGCGCCTTGCCTCATTAACTCCATGGCGATCCCTACATTAAGTTGTGGCAATTTCAGCATCTTAACTAACTATAAGATAAGATAGTAGCATCCATGAGAATCAAACCAATTACTTGAAGTAAGCCAATCCTGAATTGCAGTGCTCACTGCAAAGAGATGCTTTGATTCCCACTGTATTGCATACCTACATATTTTTTAGGGTCATAAAAAAATTATAATTCATACAATCAATTTGTGCCCCAAAAAACAATTACATATAAGCTCCTTATTTGCAAGAAAAAGCTTATAAAATGAAAGGAAAATACAGAAACATTTCATTATGGTAAGCAATTACGTAATATTTATAAATATACATTATAATACTTTGAGGCAAGAGTACTGCGTAATTTATTGAATAACTGAATTAATTTCATCAATTGAACAACATGGTATATTTAAAGGCTACTATGATCTATTAGAAAAATAATAACAAATTATGTTCTAAATGTATTTTCAACACTCTCCCTAAAGTTGGAGCATATAAATCATATGTACCGGATGCCAAGCTTGCTACAAAGGAAGTCAATGTAAGGACCCCTGAGTGATTTGGTTAAGTTATCAGCTAGTTGTTCACTGTAATTGGCATTGCCAATGGTGATACATCTAGACAAAATCTTCTTCCTATTGTAATCGGCCTCTATATGGTTAGTCCTACCATAAAACATTGGACTGACGGCAATCACACCAATTTCAGCTTTGGCACTTCTGCAAATTTTAGCTCCTGATTCAGTTTCTTAACTCTCTTTCCATCCTCTGATACTTTCCGGGTATCCTGTGATAGCTTATGGAGAAAGGAGAGGCACAAAATATAAAGACTCCAAGAACTAAAGTTCACTGAACTACTGAAGTCAATCAAATGAAATTATAATGCGACAATCAAGTTGGTCTTCATATTATTTTGAATCTAGTGTTTCATGAGACGATGAAGCAGATTGGTTGCCACCACTTTATCCAAGAGGAAAGTCTGTATGGATGCATCACCACTGGCCGTGTCACTGTCAGCTCTAATGATCAGAAAACAGATATTCACACCAAATCCCTCAGAGGTCCACGGATCGAATTCTTTTGCAACAAGCTTGGAACATATAATTTATATGTTGAGGGAGAGTGCTATAATTAGAGTTGACCTCATCCATTTATGGGTGGTTGATTTAATTGATTTTGGGTATTAATTTAGTTGTATTGATAGCATTATTTCCTAGTTTAGATCATCAGAACTACAATAGATATTGTGCTCCTTTGATATCAATTTTCATCAAGTGAAATATACTCATCTTCAACAATATAGATTACTGAAACCGAGCAAATAGATAGCAACTGTGAAAATAAAGGCAACCATCAATACTACTATACATAATATTGTACTCCTATATCATTCTTCATCAAGTGAAATATACTCATCTTCAACAATATAGATTACTGAAAACAAGTAAAGCAAATAAGGCAACATATATAGCAATTGTGAATATAAAGGCAGCCTCTACTGAATTGAAATGCGAGACATCTTTACTTGCCAGAAGTGGAATAGAAAGCTCTTCCAGCAGGTTCACTACTAACGAAAGACAATTTAATAAACTATAAAATGTGCCAAAGGCAAGGAGCCTCAAGCAGGTTAAAATAAAACTCTAATTATGTGAGTGTATTAAGGACCACATATCAACAACTGGAAACGTACAAGCATCACCCGTAGTAATGATGGGATAGGAAATATGATATTTATCAGACTTCCCAACATGAATCAACAATTTAATATTTGTTTTTTACCTTTCTAAATTGTCATCTACTCCTTCCCAAGGCTTTACAAAATCCTCCAGAGTAAAAACAAGCCCTGACACCATGATCTCAACTGCTAGCCGCTGACAAAAGAATTTTAGCAAGCATTGGAGTTCAAATTCATCACACACACACAGATGAAAACTTATGAAACAGAAAATTCAAAATTCATTCAGGTTAAATGTGTTCCCGGTGGAAGAATGAAATGTACTCCAAACAAGAAAAGTATAAAATAAAATAAAAATAATAAATAAAAAACTCACGCCTTGGTTGTGATTATCTCCAATAGCTTTGAACTCGAATTCATCAACACTTCCAATTCTCCGAGCCACTTTGGATCCTGTAAGTCCAGCTCCAGCAGCTAGGTTGAAATAAGTGATCAACGAAAGACATAAATCAGATCATTATAACATGAGAATCATCATTTATGCAAACTGAAATTTATGGCCAATCAGATAACATCATATCTTACATGATATATGTAAACTAGGAAGAAGAAAAAAAATATGAATGAAAGGAGAGTTTAGCTTATTACGTTACAAGGACCTGTTCATGATATATCATTATTCAAATTTGGGCTGCTTTATAGAAATAAGAAAAACATGAGTTAAAATTCACACCCAATTGATGCGGGACACCAATACGATCATTTCTTCTTCGTTTTCTGGTAAGGAGGTTTAAAAGTTAAATCGACCGCATTCATCAAAACAAGTACACTACATTTTGTGGTGGTGGTGGAGGTATTTGCAGTCTAACTTATTTGTTGCGACTACCCACGGACATCAGATTTTGTTTAAGAAAAAGTGATTAGCTGTATAGAACATACTAAGAGCTCAATCAAGAAAAACATAATGCATTCATTAAAATGATTGTCATTTGAGCAGCATAAATTCCCTGAAGAGGAGCCATGTTTATAAATAAACATTTTAACATCATTAGCATAATAAGTCCATGCCGGGCGATGAACACGTCAAAGACATCTTAAAGATATGAAGAATGTATTGAGAGTTAGGGAGATGAGATTCTCAATTGAAGCAATGAAGCCCAAAGAAACCAATTACTCACCTCCAAAAGACGCAGCTACAGCAACAGAACCAGCTACTGTCCCTGTAATACTTGCAGCTGCAGCAAACCCACTTGCTCCAATTACAGGGATTATAGTACCCAATGTTGGAGCTAGAGCACCAAATCCAGCAGCAATAGCTGGGGCAGCTAATCCTGAGAAACATTGGAAATGTAAACTGAATGGTGATAACCATCAAATCCATGATAAATGTGTCTCCAATCCAAAGGGAAATTGAAGTCCCTAAATTTGGTGAAAACATTTTAAGGGTTCCCTACCACCAGTAATGGCCATCAAGGTTCCTCCAGTTATTGCAGCTGCACCAATAATACCACCACGCTTCCACTTAGACCATTTGCCTTCTGATGAGCCAGATGTTTCTTTCTTCGGCTCTTCTTTTTTTGCTACAGCCATTGCAGAGCATGCAACCATCGTCTCAATTGCTTCCTACAAACCAAGGTTTCCTTTCATGGGACAGTGTCATAAGGTGGGGTACAACTAAATCCTTAGTAGTCCAGACAATATGCTATATTGCATAATGCACAAAGGTTTGAAAGAACTGGAGCAAATGGATACCTTCCTTGAGTGGAGATGCAGATATAAGAATCTAACTGGGAGAAATTAACTCCCTGTATTTCAAAAATTAAAGTTGAAGAAAGTACTCAAAATTTGCAGCAGAATTAATTTTTCTTTGTTAGATAACTCTGACAATGATAGAACTTCATTTCAACATCCAAAATAAACTCTTTGCTTTATCCCATGCCACATATACCTTAAGTAAAGCAGTGTATATTGATAAAAACACAAAAACAAGTAATGAACATCCAAATTATTTAACTAAAAAATCCGATCATGTGAGTCATAATCTTAGAGATCAAGAGCCACAAAAAGGTCTACAGATATTCCATAATGATTGAACTGCAAGGACAAAGAAGAGCATGCCGAATGGAGATTCACACTTAAAATATAGTAATCTTTCTAGTTTTTCTGTGTTTTCTTTTGAAGGTATGTCTGATGCTAAAAGAAACCTGATTTTTGTGCAAAGATGATGAGCTAGAGTGCATAAACTTTTTCATATCTATCACCTACCTTAAATGACATTTTGTGATTATCCACATTTTTGTGAGCTTTAACAGTCGTATTACCAATCGTATAAGCAACAAACTACTGGGACAAAAGATGATAATAAATCTAAGAGCTTGAAATTTAACTCAAAAGTAGTGAAAATTTGAGTATACAAACCATATGCATCCACTTGATATCAAGCCAAGTTGCTAGCAATCGCAAAGCCACACGATGACGAGCGTCATAACCTTTTCTTCGTACTGCTGACTTATTGTTATCTTCAGACTTCTTGCTATCTTCAGATTTTTTGTGATCTTTCTTTTTGTCTTTTTTTTTATCACCATCTTTTTTCTTATCTTTTTTTTTATCTTCAGATTTTTTGTCATCTTCATCTGTATCAGCTAGGCAAGCAGTAAGAAGTTCATAAAGAACAGTCACTTTCCTATGATAACTGAGCATCGTTACTTCCTCAACAGGTTTCTCATCAACTTTACATCTAGACTCGCGCGGGTGATCTCTATTTTCTGACGCTTTACTCTCACCAATAGTTGATTGCACAATTACCCCATCAACAGATATCTCAAAAAGTTTACTTCCAGAAGCATCCTCATATTCATCCTCCAGAATTTTCGAGCGCTCTTCTCCTTCTTCGACACTTGCGTGCACCTTAGCAGCAGCACATTTTTCCCGACATTCATTTTCGTATTTACGGTGTTTCTCCTTTTTGTCAGAAGATTCAATTTTCTTTTCCATACCCTGTACTATAGTCTCAATAGTGTTTGACAAAGCAAGTTCAAGCGCTGAACTATTACCCTTTTCTTCAGACAGTATCCTCAAGAACTATGACAAGACAAATAATAGCTTCATTAATCAATAACAGAAAAAGGATACCAGAAGTAGCAAGTATAGATGCAAGCATCTCCACTGAGCTGTCAAAGAACAAACTATGTAAACAACAGCAAAAATAGCTATGACTCTATTCTAACTTTTCAAAAACGACAATGTAAGCTTTCGCGTATAATAACTACCATGAGAAGCAAAATCAATTTAGTCCATCTTTCGAGAGTGATCAACTTCTTCTATATATACATATATATATGACATGATAGATACTAGTAGTATACATTACAACATATAGATGCAAGCCTTGCTCTTTACCTTCACATGTTTGGACCTTATGTTCTATGACCTCAATATGAAAAGTATATCTATCCATTTTCCATTACTGCATTAAGTGAAAACCAGAGGCACTGCAGCTTAGGGAAGAAAATACTATACAATTAAAAGAAAATGGCTAGAAATGAAACAACTTACAGCTCCAACATGATGCTTAGCAGGACAAGAAGCAGCAGTCTCTTCAAGTCCAACCCACGCACTATCATCGATATCTAGAGCTCTATTCACAACACGATCCAATTGAAAATGTTAAAGCAATTCCCACAAAATTCCAATACTAAGTGATCACCGTGTATTATTAGTTGAATCAATAAAAAAACAAAATCGAATAGGAAAATTAGGCGATCGTACTTGAAAACAGGACGGAGGAGGCCGGAGTTCTCGTTAGCCCAGAGCTCGGGGTCGTCGGAGACGGAGTCGCTACTGCTACTGCCAGTACTGGTTCGCTCAGGTTCCTCGTCGGGGCAATAGCCTAAAGGACGGGTTTGGTAGGTCTGGGCCTGGTGAAGCGCCACCGCGAATAATGCGCCGACAGCGTACCTCTGGGTCGAAGCCAGAAACGACACCGAAGCCATGACCGTGAAATCGGAGGACAGATAATTTAGTAATCCGGTGAATGCTAAAGAGACGACAGCTTCGATTTCAGAAAAATTGCAGTTCCGATTGCTCTCAGGCAATGTCTGATCTGACTGCTTCTCGTGATGGAAATTTGGGATGGAATCGGAAGATAACGCTGTTGGGTTTGTTTGTTTTTTTATTATAATCGTGGATCAAAGGCACCGTTTTTCATTTTTGTTTTTCCTGTTTTATTCGGAGATTATATTTAAGTAGATTTGAATTAAATATTGGGTTAATTACAATTTACAAATATCTAATACGCAGCAGCATTGTCCAAAAACACATGTAGTTGAAAAATGTGGTGTGTGTCAGTGTGTGCCAAAATTGGTGAAAGCTCCATTTTGGTCCTATACTTTGTCACATGCAATGAAATTAACTTTTTTCCATAACTTTTCTTTTTTAACTTAGTTATTGAGGTTATAAACTCACGACTATAGACTCAAAGTTATTTTTGTCTTTATTTTTTACCGGTGTCTTTGATGAAATATGACGTGAATATTAAACTTTAGTACCAACAAGACAATCCGATTGTATTAAACAACCTGTGAAGTATGGATCAACGTTTAGTAACATTAAATTGCTTTTATATAAAATTACAATTTTATAAAAAAAATGTAAATTTATAGTGGTTTTGTTTTGGATTTTACGATTTGATCAAGGATGAACTAAATCCTATCTATATTTGAAACCGCATTTGTATTACGCTTGACCGGGCGGGTCATGGGTTAACAAATTCCAACTAGTGAAGTCGAGCTAGATTGACTTATATGGGATACGGGCGGATAATCCGTCCATAAGCACCCCTAACGGATTATCCAAATTCATTTTGTTTGTTTTATTCTCATTTTCTCTTCAATAACCCGACCCGAGTATCCAAGTAAAACAACACGGTGTATAGCGTGAGTCGTTGAGAGTAGAAAGGAACGCCTCTTTGTGTCGAGACTGAAAGCATGGAGAGTGGCAAAGAGAACGGTGGAGGTGGAAGCCGAAACCGTAGCCAGAGGCAGAGTCAGAGTCAATCTTCATCTACTACGAAATCATGCAAAGGGATTTCAATGTACAACACTTTGCTCGAATCCAAAGGTCGCTGCCCTCGCTGTTTCGGCATCTCTCGAACCCTACCCTCAGGTCTCTTCCTATTTTTTGTGTGTCACAGGGTTTTTTTGGTTGCATTTTTGAATTGCATGATTTCGTGTTGATGATGGTTGGATGTTTGTGAAATTTCTTTTCTTTTTTTATTCGTTAATTTGGGTCATTTCCATGGTTTCCTTTAATGGGTTCGATCGATCCTTCCTCAATTTGACAGAAAGTTGGTACCTTTGCACGGTAGACTCCATTTTTCGAAGATTTTGGCAATCTATTTGTTGACGAAATTTTCAAAGACGTTTATTTTGGCGTCGCTCTCTTTTTCATTGAATTTGGAAATCTATTTGGTCAATTAAAATTGCTAGTTATAAGGCCTAGCTTAAAGTTTCCTCTCAGTTTCTTGGGTCACGACCTTTCATTTCTTACTGTACCCTTTGGAACACTGATTATTTTCCACTTCAGAGCTAGCATATTTTGTTTTGTAACATTTGATCTTTTTTTTTACACTTCATAAATCTTTCACGTTGATAAGCTCATAGAAGTTGTAATATACAATACTCTTCGCATATTTGACTCAAGAAGGTTGCTCATCCAAACAACCCTAGGCCAGCTGATCATTCAAATCTATTGGGGTTTTCTAATGTTAAAGCAGTCTTCAATGTTTGCCTTATGACCTTGTTTTTGCCTTTTTGCTGCAAGGAGCTAAGTTGAAGTTGAACTTGTCCTCCTCCTTACTTAGTCAGTCAGAGTTGCCTTGCACATTGCCGTATGGAGTTCTTAATCTTGTTTGAGCCGTTATTATCTTGGATTTCACTTTATCATCCTTGGCGCGTAAATATGATGGCATATTATGGAGTTTATGATCATATAGTAAATATGTTGAGTGATATACTTTTCCAACCGCTTATAGTTAGAATGAACTTTTTACTCATTAGTTTTGTCTGAATTTTTTTTCAACATTTACCATAAATGCCTAACACTTTGATTATGATTCATCACTTTAACTCTTACCAAAATGCCATTTCTTTTATCTAACGTCGCACTTTCACCGCATAGACAGCAACTAAGTTCTTGGAAAACTTACTTTGTGGAAAATTGTAGACTTAAGATAAAATGAGCATTGTCTTGACATCCCCCTGAGCAAATGTATTATTGGGAATCATTATGGTTCCTGCTATTTGTTTTAATTGTTGAATGATATGCTCGGTAAGGTTACTGATCGGATTTTATCTTAATTCCTCGTTTTGCACTAGTACTTGCTCATTGGGATGTGTTCGTTGTGATCATTTCTCGAGCCATGTTGATATTTTAGTTCAATTTCAGGATCTCAGTACATTGGTCTGCAACGTGAGATTCCAGCTTCTAAAGAGGGTCGGCCTCTTGTCGCTTTCTATCATGGTTGTCTTGGTTACTCTGTGTATCCTTATGGAAAAGCCCCCCCAACTGATAAGGAAAGTCCAAAAGTGCCAGCTTGTAGCGGCTTTGAGGTCTCTCTCTCTCTCTCTCTCTCTCTCTCTTCACGATTCTACAGAATTTTCATATAAACACTTTCAAAAATGGTTGTACAGACATTGTTAAATTTCTGATGCAATTGGACTGCAGGAGTTTGGATTTATGTATTCTTGCTTTTATTCTTGAATTGATGTTTGGTTTAGTAATGATCTGAGAGTACATTACATCTTTTACTGCTCTGTCTGTCTCTAGTTTACGGTATTCCTAATAAAGGTCGCTCGACTCATGTGAACTGCAGTTTCTTGCGGAATGGAGAGCTGCAGCTGCTGGCACAGACACTTCTGCTCATGTTCATAATAAAGAAGGTAGATATTTTTATTATTGTTTGAGATCCTTATGAAAAGTTTGCTATGCTGGGCCTCAGTGTTGTGGAGATCTATCAGGGTATTTCTTTGTACGAGCTAGAGCTATGGTCTACTAGGACTAACTGGGCAAATCACAGTTGACACATAATTTCCAGAACACTGATTCACTCCAAGATAAATGAAAAGAATATTAAATAACAAGCATTATTTTTTTATTTTCAAGCTCATGGTTCTGTCGTATGTGCAAGTAGTTCGGTTATACAAGAATGTTGTTTTGAATACAACTTCCTCATTTTAGGATTTACATGTCGACAATACTATATTTGTTTCTTTGAATCTTGTAACCATTGATATCTGTTTTCTTGAAGATGGTCATGGATCTCAAAAATCTCAAACACTTAAGCCACATCGTTCTACCGGAGATAGTTTCTTTACGAGGCAAGCAAACAATTCATCAATGCTTTATCATTTGAGGATGGTTTAATTCGTAGTAAAAAAGTTTACGGTCCTTGTACAAAAATGCAGGTTTAAAAGGAACTCAGGCCTGGTTGCATCAGGGGTGGCTAGGAACATGCAAAGAGTAGGGAATTATGTAAAGCAGAACATATATGATAAACTGGACAGGTCACCTAAGTAAAGCTCGGCTGGATATATGAAAAAATCAGCAAAATAACTGGAAAGCGGAATTTGGTTCGTACCAGAAGTCTGCCATTCGCATCCCTCCAGTTTTTTAGACGATCCTCCATTTGCTGCTCCTTCAAAGAAATAAAATAACAGTGCAAGAGATGGGGAATTTGGTTCGATAGATTGTTGGGTGACGAATAATGTTTATGGATGTGTTATGCTGGCCATTTGTTCCCATTGTTGAACCTTGGATGGCTCTCTTCATGCAGAATACAATTGAACAATTAGTTAACGAATGTCATGTACAGAATATGGTCTAACTCTTGAATTTGTTGTAAACTCATACCCCAACTATTTTACTTATACCTTTTGTGGAAAATGGAAAGTGCACATATTTTCCATTCACTTAATTTAATACTCCCGAGTTTTGGCAGCATTTAATAAATGCTAGTAGTAAATTTATCTCTTACATCAACAATCAAATCAACTTGACCAAAAAAGGTTTTTTCTCACTAGGAAACTAGGGTTTTCAAAACATGACCAGGCTCTTTTTGGAGTTTGAAACCTATATGGTTTTTGTGATATTAGAGGTTTTTGGTCTTCTAGGGTTTCTTAGTTTCTTGGAAGTGTTTGAGTGTGTGTATAAGAGGGAGGGAGGTGCGTGGGAGCCAACTACTTTGTTCCGGCAATCCTTTTTTTTCACGCGTAAGTGTGCAGTTTGTTGGGCTAAGGTTTCTATGGCTTCCGGCAGTGACAGGGGTAGGGCGGCGGCGGACCAGCCACGTGAGGGGGAGGAGTCGAGGCATGGCGGCGCGGAGGGGATGGAGATCACTATGGGA
>JAYMTA010000871.1:0-23489 GCA_036897625.1 Pelargonium cotyledonis
TATATCAGTCAACTAATACACATTTTACTCTTTCAACATATATTAGTCATAAAAAAAAATTAGACGGAATTGAAAAAATTTGTGGCTAGGGAAAATTTAAAATGTTGGGGTGGATATAAAGTCCATGAAAAATGAACAACTTAATGCTGAGGTGGAGATTGGTCTTGGGTACTAGTAATCAACGGTTTCCTGTCATGTTGTGCCACGTGTACAATCTAGTGCTTGACTCTGGGCTTTCCACGTGTACCTCTATGATAACAAACAAAATCAAATTATTCTTCTTCAACACCTCAAAATTAACTTTTGTTTGTTTGTTTCAATTTCTTTTTTCCATCAACTCTTTTCCTATGTGCCCTAAACTAAAGTCAAAATAAATACGTGGATGATTTTATTCCAAGCTTTATATATATATATATAAAAGTTCTCATGGGAGACAAATTTTTTTCTGGTTTATACTTTCAGGTTCTTGAGCAGGTCCGTACATTCGCCGTTGACACATTTAAGATTTTGTCATAGTTAAGTTTTCATTTTTTTCATTGATGTATTAAGCGGGATCGAACACTAATGTTCTTTTCACCCACAAAACCTGTGTTGCCAACTACGCCATTATCTTTAGATATGAGAGACAATTTTCCATGTAATATTAATCCTAGAGTTTTTGGTTTTCAATGGATTGACAAACTCAAAATATACAAACTCTTACTACTATTTCTAATCTTGAACCCTTAAATGGACTCTATCCTTAAAAAAATGTTATTTTGAATTTTAAATTTCACCATAAATAATAATTGTGTACCAAAATTTATGGTTCTAAAATAATTTAGAAATATGGTACCTGAAAAGGTTTTTTTAGGGAGAAAAAGTTCATTTATATAAAAAAATAATACATTGATGAAAATAAAACAATTAATAGTGTTCAATAAACAATTAATACAAATCTATAAATCATTAACCATTATTGTTACTTCATGACTTAACGTTATTGTCCATATATGAGTAAGTAATCCAAACAATACAAAAATATACTCTCTCCGTCTCAAAATGAATATTCCTTTTTCTATTTTGAGAAAAATTAAGAATAAGTTAGTGAGGGTAATATGTTTACTATTGTATCATTATGATTATGTGTTGAGAAATCCTAACTAACTTTATATAAAGATATTATTGACAATCCATGCACAACTAACTTACTAGAAAAAGAAACAAGACACTCATTTTGGGATAAAAATACAAGAGAAATAGACAGAGGGAGTAATATATAATTATATATAGCATACATATATTATATATATGTGACTAATCAAATTAAATATAACTACACTATTTTATACGTGACAACCTACAAACTTATAAACTAATGTTTTTAGCAACCCTCGAAATATAAACTAATTTTTATACGTGACAACCTATTAAGTATTATCAACCGCGTAATGAGAAATTAGTCCAAATCTTTTTAGACAAATAGTGACACACTAATCCTTAAAAATTCCTTTGACCGAAACAAAACACCAAAAATAGGTTGGTTAATTAATTTGTTTGTACGTGAATTATGATTTTTGTTACATTCATTTACCTTTTCAACTTCAAGATCCAAACCAAATGGCTGATCATGCAATCTTATTTTCAGCTAATATCTCAACACACCTTATCTGCAAATCTTTATGATAGTTTATTGATAACCCTATCTCTGTGTTTTCCATAATTTCTACATCTATATATATATAGACTCAGCTCCACTCTATTAATTATGGTTCATATATACAATTAACACATTTTAATTAATTAATATCCATAATGGCAACATTTTCTTGGTTTCTTGTGGTGTCTTGTTTATTGTTTGTGACTTCATGTGTTTCTGGCCAAGGAGTTTATGAGCTCAAGAGAGGAAATTTCTCTGTGAAGCTCACTGATTATGGTGCAACTCTTCTCTCTGTGATCCTTCCTGACAAAAATGGTGTGTTTCTCTTTGCCCTAAACCCTAATATTTTGTTTGTCTGTTTGATGGTATTGGATTGATAAAGAGTAATCTGAATTTGATTTCAAATGGGTTTGGATTGGATTTCAGGTTTTAAATGGTTGGATAATTAAGATCGGTTTTGTGTGAGACTAGATTGATTTTTAGATGCCTGCAAATTTGGATTCAAGTTGTCAACTTGAAACTTGATTCGTCATGAGAAAATATTCCCCCCAAACAACATATTCATCATTCTCTAATCCAATAAATTTTTTCAAATTACTCAGAGAGTTTCAATCCGTATTTTAGCAAGATATATCCGATCTGATAAGTCGTATCAGATCGTTTTTAGATTGGATTTCAAATGTTTGCGGGTTCAAATTTGAATTGTCATCTCTAAATCTGATTCATGATCTATCTTCTTTTTGAGAAAATCTCCCAAACAACCACACCTATTCATGAGCCTCAAATTATCTAAGACAAGTTTTCTAATTACTCTTGTTTTGATTAATTTTTCTCAGGAAAATTAGACGATGTTGTTCTTGGATTCCAAACTGTTGACGAGTACAAGGTAAATACTATATTGTTGGCTCCTATGTTAATTCTTAACAGCAGCATAATAAATTAGTAAGTGATTACATTTCTGGGAAATTAATGATGTTTTGTCCAAATAAATTATATTTGCAGAATGATACAACCTACTTTGGTGCCATTGTTGGACGAGTTGCCAACAGAATCGGAGGAGCCAAGTTTTCTTATAATGGAACCGAGTACAAATTGGTTCCTAATGAAGGAAAAAACATGCTCCATGGTTAGTTAATTTCATAATGTCTAATTGCTTACCAAGTCTATGAACACAACATTAATTCAATTTTTATTATGATTTTTTATTGAAGCTAGCTAATTGAGAATATTCACTTATGTTCGAATAACAGGTGGACCTCGAGGGTTTAGCGATGTTATGTGGCAAGTGAAAAGCTACCACAAAAATTCTCATGTAACGTTCGTATATAACAGTTTTGATAACGAAGAAGGTATGTATATATGAAATGTCATTCGAAACTCACAAACACAATTGCACAAATAGTACAAAATGCACGACACTACTTTATTTTACCTATACCCGTGCTATTTGACGAAAATTATCTTACAATATCAGTGTTTGATTATGACATGTTCATAGTTAGTTTACGTATTGTTCTCTACTTGACTATAACATTTTCACTAATAGTTTAAACGTTTAACGAACATTATTATTATCGATTGTTCTAAACTTTATTTTGTATCTTACACAAAACCTAGGGTTTCCGGGGAAACTTGCGGTACAAGTAACATACTTGTTTGTGCAAACAAACAAGTTAGCTGTAGTAATGGAAGCTACACCCCTAAACAAGGCGACTCCGGTGAACCTAGCCCTCCACGCCTACTGGAACCTCCGGGGCCACAAGAGCGGGGACATCCTCTCCCACACCATCCAAATATTCGGTTCCAAAATCACACCCGTGGACAAAGAGCTCATCCCCACCGGACAATTTGAATCCGTCCATGGAACCCCATATGATTTCCAACATCCCCATGCCATTGGCGACAAGATCAACGAGCTCCCCAATGGCTACGACATAAACTACGTGCTAAACCCGGGAAATGACAAGCACTTGAAGAGGGCAGCTGTGGTTTGGGACAGCGTCTCGGGGAGGAAGATGGAGCTTTACACAAGTAATGTAGGGTTGCAGTTTTATACCAGCAATTTGTTGAATCATGTAAAAGGGAAAGATGGGGCTGTTTATGAGAAATTTGGTGGAATTGCTTTGGAGACTCAGGGATTTCCAGATTCTGTGAATCACCCAAATTTTCCTTCTCAGATGGTGATGCCAGGAGGCAAGTACAAGCATGTTATGCTCTTTAGATTCACAGCTAATTAGGTTTAGGGTTTTAGAGCATAGGTAGCTTGGTGAGCAAGTAATAAGAGGGTAGTTTTTGTGACCATCCCTTTTGGGTGAAATGTGAAATTGTAGTGTTGAGTAATAATCTATATAGTATTAATTTGTTCAACAATTTTCGCAAACGATAGTTGTTTTTTGATGAAAAATATTCAGAGATATTAATTGCTCGTTGGTCTCAAAAGTGTTCTGTTGGAGTTGAATTTTTGTTCAAAATATGCATGACAGATGAGTTAATACTGGTCATGTCAAGGTCCTGCAAAACAAGATCTCCTCGAATCAGTGACCCCTCCTATACTTAATTAAGTTAATACTAGTCATGCTATTCCTTCCAAGCTTATCTCCGAAGTGTGATCTTTCTACTTTTTATTGGGGAGGATTACTATGTTTTCCTTGTCGGGTTTGACTTGGGTCTAGTGGGCCAGCATGCCCAACACTACACTAACTAATTTTTGCTTAATTGTTATTAAAATAGAACGAGAACACCTACTTTTAGACGGGTAAAGTGACTTATATAAATTATTAAAACATTATTATTAATTCAGCATTATTAACTTTCTAAAAAAATAAAAATATTTTGAGACAAAAATGCAAAGTTGGATGGGCCTTAATAGAGGGCAGTGTTTGGAGACTTGTAGATGTGATGTAATGGTTGGACCATAACACATAATTTGTTAGAATTGTTTTTGGGCTTCACTTTCAAGCCCACATATAGATATTATCATATATATATAAACATTTTGAGATGTGTTGGATTTGCCAACCAAGTATGTGATGTGTTGTTTCTTGTGTAATTATTGGTTTCTCTTTTTTTTTTTTTTATTACCAAGAATGTGATCTTTATATTATATATATCTATATGTGAATTCTCAAAGTTGCCACAAAAATACAATCAAAACAGACAGTTGAGAGTTGATATATATTACCGAAAGTGAACATTTTGTTCATTAAAATATGCAAAGCAGCTTATCTGGATGGAGGTTGATACAAGGAAAGAATATATGATTTTCATTCAACTATAAATTATTCTACTAAACAGTTATATATTTACCTGTACAAGAATGGTGGGTGGATTTCTTAAATGGACCAATTATTTTTGTTTAAAAAAGATTATTATATATTCTTATTGTTATTATTATTAGAGATATCAATTCATCCTTACGAACGTTGAAGTTGTTGGTATAAGCTTTGACTACAAGATTTTGGTGACTCCTACACCTTCCGCAACAATTCTTGTGAAAAATTCGATTCAAATTAGTCTGATTGAGAATCAAATGATGTAACTAATTTGCGGGTCAACTGATTCGTAAACTTTATAACAACATCAAACTCTAAACTAAAGAACTAAGTAGACATATAGATTCAAAATTTCACTAATAGTCATACAAAGATATTAAAATTCCATCCCCCGATGCATCCTAACTCTACTACAACTATGTTCCAACTGCGTTCTGCGGCTTTGCTCAAAACTTTCTGAATGATTATTGTTTCCATTGCTTGAGTTTCACTCAATCACACTCAACACTTACGACCCCCATCCCAGCATCTCCACGAGTTGTCACGAACACCATCTTGCTCGCCTCCACCTACCTACCGCTTGCAAAAATGGCCCCTTGTAGCCCATCCGTGGTCGGGGACTTCCATTTTTCTAATTGAGCTGTTTCCGCTTTAGTAACTAAAGACAAATCGTAATTAAATACATAAGACGAGATGAAAAACTTATAAATTAAAATTTAGAAACACAAAATATTTCCCTAATATGATTAGCTCGGCTCAGCTAAAAGAGACGTAAGTAAAGCGTGTGAGGCCCAGTGGCATATCC
Source organism: Pelargonium cotyledonis (assembly GCA_036897625.1). Classification (NCBI taxonomy): domain Eukaryota; kingdom Viridiplantae; phylum Streptophyta; class Magnoliopsida; order Geraniales; family Geraniaceae; genus Pelargonium; species Pelargonium cotyledonis. The sequence goes on from JAYMTA010000871.1 coordinate 5,717, forward strand.
GGTAATATAACTCAAACACAGGCCTAAATATATAAGAGGACAAGTATATATTCATATGACATCGGACAGAGAAATCGAAAACCACTCGTCGTCGTGCTGTCATTGTGCAGTAGCAGCCCAAGCTAAAGCTAAACTTTCTTTCTTTCTTCTTCTTCTTCTTCGCTTACACATCTGCATTTTCTGTCTTTCTCTCTGTTCTCTACCGTCATTTTCAAGCTGAAATGGAGGATCGTAAGGAGGTGAGTCATGCTCTGTTTTTCTCTCTTCTTGCTTCTCAGTATACAATTTTGCCCATCTTTTGTTTTTCGGTTGTTGGACTCCGATGAGTTCGTGTTGGTGTTTTCTGGGTTTGGGAACGGAAAATTTTCATTGGTTTTTCTGTTTACATCGTAAAGTTCTAATCTTTGTGTTGTTTCTTTGGGTTTCTGGGCAAACAAACAAGCAGAGCAAGAACTGAACTTTTTATTTTATTTTTTATTATCTGTGTTCGGTTCTTTTGTTGATTCTTTGCTTCTGAGAAATTCTGGGTTTTCATCCAAGCATATGAATTCCGAAAATGCTCATATTGGGTTTGCTTTTTTATTCTGTGTAGATTTAGATTCTTGGATCAGTGTGTCGTGTATTGGTCCATATTTGGCTCTGCTTTTGGGTCTCTAGTCTCAAAAACTGAAAAGTTTCTTGTTTTCATTTCCTATTTTCATGAAGTCACATGAGTAATGAGTCATTCAACTTTTTTTTTTTTTTTCCTTTTCAAAACTGCCCCTTTTGAAAGGGTTTCGAAAGGTCAATCAAGTTGCTTTTCTTTTTGTTTATCTTCATATGTTGGGCTCGATGCATTTATTATGTTATATATTTTTGAGAGGCTCTGAAGAATAATCCTTGTATGCTGTGCTCATTCAAATAATTGTCAAATGTTTGAATTTGACTAAGATGCCTGCTATGGATGTAGTGTTTTTTATTTACTAGTTTTTTGTAGTCTTGGTTCTTGTTTGAGTGGAAATTTGGGGTTTGAGGAACATTGTGAAGGTTTTATAGTTTATCACTTTGAATTGAGTTTCAAATTATTATCAGAATCTTGATTGTTTTGTGATTAAAATTGAGCTGACGAGGGTATAATGATTTGAGGATATTTTACTTTGAAATTGATAGAAGCATTGATACTTGTGAGTTGTGATGTGATCAAGTATTGTGTGAAGAACTTTGATTGTTTCGATGAGTACTAAGTTGAATTTCCTTTACGCAGAAGAATGCCCCGTGGCTATCAGTGCCCCAATTTGGGGATTGGGACCAGAAGGGACCGTTGCCGGACTACTCTCTTGATTTCTCGAAAATAAGAGAAATGAGGAAGCAGAACAAGAGGGATTTGTCGAGGGCGAGTGTTGGGAACGAAGAAGAGCTCATGACCTCAACCACCTCCTCCAACGAGAAAAGCGCCCACAGTGATCACCATTTCCATCAAAACCACCACTCTCCCTCTGTAAGATTCCTTGGCTTGTATTGATTATTGTGTTTGGCCTTAAATTAGTAACATTTTAATACAACTTTAATGTTAGTAGTTGGTAGCTATAAAAGAGTGGCATAATAAGGAATGTTTCAATAATGGCATGCATGTGGTTAGGTTGTATATACATTGTTATTTAATGTTATGGGTCTGCAACCATAAACTAAGAGCCTGAAAGAGGAATCCCTGTGAAATTGGTCACTGCATCATTGTTTGTTGTTAATATATCACACGTCGAAAGAATGTAAAGTCTGTTGCCTCATGATGTACTATTTGTGTCCTCCACTTGTGAACTTAAGATTTTGGGTTGAAGTTAAGTTTAACAGGGTTGTAGATAAGAACACAAAGGTGTTTTTAGTAACAGGGTTGTATGGTTTTGAGATTTCCCCGAGTTTTACCAAAATGCACGAGGCTTTCACCGTTGTAAGATTTGAGGGTCATTTTTGTATGCAGTCTCATTAACCATTAGAGAAGGCAGAGATGAGCCATGATATTCTGCTTCATTGATAGTTTATTCATTCAAGATTCTTTAATGTAACCTAAAAATAATAAACTAAGGCCTTGGAAATGGAAATTCTTGAAGTTTTGTTTGTTTCTTGGTGACAATCAATCTAGACTACTGCAAGCTCAATTGTTTATTGTTAGTGGTATTGGTAAGGACGGCGAATAATTCATTGCATGTGCACAAAGATATTTCTTCGTAAAAGGGTGCAGATTCGTTGTTTATGATCCGATCTCTCTCTCATTTTGTTAATATTGTTTGGCAGATGAGAAGGAGTTTCTTCAGCTACTTCAACTGTTGCGTGAAAGCTTGAGGTGGATGGAGCCAATCTACATATCCCTAATTGAGTGCAATGAAGATGATGATTTCGAAGATTTTTATCCCCTCTTTCTTCCTCAACCGTGTGTCGTGTATTTCTTCGGATAAAAACTTCCCGTTTGGAAACAATATCATGCATTCGTTAAAGTTTTCAGTCTATCATTTGTTACTCTCCCCTTATCTTGATGTGTAGTTGCAAATTATAACAATGCTATGTATGAAATTATGGTACTTGATCACTGGAAAAAAATGAGGGTTGTGGAACTTTGTCATATACAATAAGCATGAATCATAGAACACAAACAATTGCATGTTTTTTTTTTCTTTTGAAAGGAACCAAAATATATTATTAAATTATTCAAGTTCCAAAACATGATAAATAACCGGAGGGCATATTAAGCTGCACCAGGTTGACAACTCTGCCAAATTCGCCAAGGATCTAGTTAAAACATGGATAACAGTATAACCTGACCAATTACTTTTTACGTGAGAAAAACCCTATAAGATTTTTGTTAGATAGAATTGCGTATGTCCTCGGATTTGGACCCAAATCGCGGGCTCTAGTCCAATAAATGAAAATTTTCAAGATTTTTGAGGGAAGGGAATGGGTTCAAATCTAGTTGCAACTCTAAAGAAATTCAATCTATATATATATAATTATGTATTCAACATTTCCCAGTGGCATGGATGGCGTGGCATTGATTAAACACACACATACACACCTTATCTTCTCTGTTGGCTCAACTGTATTTGGAGTCTGAGAGAGCTCAAAAGGAAGAGCCAAAACCATAATCAAATCAACCATGTTGATGACTATGCATCATTCCATTGCTAAGCCAGCTGCTGCTTTTATTTTCAATACTAAATGCTCTCATAACCGGCGCATCAGAGCCTCGTCTGCTGCATTTTCTGGTGTGGATCTCAAGTCTCTCGAATCCGCCATTGCCAAGGTTTGATTTCACAACTTTTGTACTCGTCTTTTTTTTCATTTTCAGCCCATAATGTAAAGTATCGATTTTTACGAGTATGGGTAGTTATGTGATTATGGGTAGTAGCTTAAATTGCTTCTTGTTGATCAAATCAATCTTTAATTTGATTTAGCTGAATGGGGATGATGAACTGTAGATGTTTAATTTGGAAATTCAGAATGTGGGAATCAAGAATTTGGAATGGGAATGATGTTCTCATTGTTCGCGGTTGGATTAGGACTTTTTGGTCATTCCATTCCCATTCCAAATCTCGAAATGGGTGTCTTAGTTTCCATTTTGAGACAAATTAGAAAGAAAGAGGACACTCATTTTGGGACAGACGCCAGACGGGATAGCGATTTTGAATAATCATATGAAAAGATAGGGAATGGAGTTTTGATGTTCTTACAAACTCTTATGTATCAAGAAATTTTCTGCTCATGTTTAATCTCATTATTTCTCTATAATGGATAACTGATGGACATATATATGGTACAGAAAGATAGTGATGCTGTGAAAGAGGCACTGGATCAACTGAACGAAAACGGTTGGGCCAAGAAATGGAGTTCTCAGCCTTACATGTCACGACGTACGGTCAGTCTTCATTACAAGTGTGAAGTTCTGGGAAAGTGCTACTACATTAGCCACATCCACAAACCCATGCATTCATGTACATGAATAATGTATATCTGTTCACTGCTTTGAAGACATACTCTTTTATGTGTTTTCTTGGTAGAAAACTGAGCAATTCAGTGTCTCTTGTCAAAATGCCAGACATCTCTCAGGGAGTTGACAACTCTTGGAATAAAAAACGCGGAGAATCTTGCAATTCCTAGCGTCAGAAATGATGTAAGTATCAATACACATACATTTCAGTTGAGTATATATGAATCATGGATGTGAGTGTTTAGTTATGAACTGTTTGATCACTTTGTGCATAAATTTTATCTATCTCGTTAATGCAGGCGGCTTTTCTTTTCACAGTGGTGGGAACAACAGGATTTTTAGGTGTTATTGCAGGCCAGCTTCCCGGGGTAACTTGCATTTCTTTTCCATAGACTAGTATTGAAGAGTATGATTTGTAGGATGATCTTTTGTTTACATAGACTAGTATTGAAGACTGAAGAGTATGATTTGTAGGATGATCTCTTGCTTACATGCATACCTGAAAGCTGGCTATAATTTGATAAGACGTGTTATTAACAGAATGCATGGTTTTCTAGCTTCCGTCTCTATCACTTGTGTTTTCTCTTGTTTATGCTGTTGTTCATTTCTGATTGCCTGTCTATCACTATATGATTATCTCCGAACACTTTTTAGAAGGATCGACTTTCCAAAGTCCGTTGTCAAAGCTAAAGTATCCTCATTTGATGAACTTAAACAGTATTATGAAGAGGCTCATTTTACTGATGTTGTAATTACTTGTTGCTTTATACATACTGTCAATGTAGGATTGGGGTTTCTTCGTGCCATACTTGATTGGGAGCATTTCTTTAGTGGTTTTGGCGGTAGGGAGCATTGCCCCCGGGTAATACTTGTACTTTTTGAGACCCGAAATAGTCGTCATTTATGTTACTTTCGAGTTGAACATATGGAGATCTGACATAGGATTTACACAACACTCCATGAATGCTTGTGCTAATGTATACTCTTGTATGGTATTATAGGCTACTTCAAGTTGCAATTGGTAGCTTTTCAACATTTTTCCCGGACTATCAGGAGAGGATTGTAAGACATGAAGCGGCTCATTTTTTGGGTAATCTCAATATGCACATCACATATACTGATATACATTATATGCACACAGCACACATATGGATCCAAATTGTCTGATTAATTAATGTTGTGTATGAATCTTAGTTGCATATCTGCTTGGCCTTCCCATATTGGGGTACTCATTGGATATTGGTAAGGAGCATGTCAATCTTATCGACGATAAGCTGGAAAAGCTGATATATAGTGGACAACTCGACGCCAAGGAACTAGACCGGTGAGTGTTAAACTGCTGAATCTATCAGAATATAAAAATGTTGCCTTGTAGGTTCGGATATCATACATCAAAGTGCAAATGGTAATTTTCAGGTTGGCAGTTGTAGCAATGGCTGGACTCGCTGCAGAAGGTTTAAAATATGACAAAGTGATCGGTCAATCTGCCGATCTGTTCAGTCTTCAGGTTAGTAACAAGTAACAACCTTAAGCTCATCATTAGATAAGCTGATACGTGTAGGGTCCAACTAGTATTTCAAGTCAAGTCACAATGAAATGGACTTGAGTCAGGCATGCACGTCAAGTGGTGACTGACTTAAGTTGGGAGTATCACTTAATAGTCTCAAAACGTGCAAGCTCATTGTTGAGTCAAGTTTAACATGGTTTGATCGAATTTTTGATTGTTGCACATAAATGTGTGTTTCAACAGAGATTTATAAACAGGAGCAAACCTACTCTTAGCAAAGACCAGCAGCAAAATCTTACAAGATGGGCTGTAAGTTCCCAACTTATCCGAGTTTTGATTATGTTTTGTTTCTTATAGTATCAGCAATGTCGATGAAAATGAACGTAGGTTTTGATCGCGGTGTCTCTGATAAAAAACAACAAGGTTACTCATGAAGCCTTGATGACAGCAATGTCAAATAAGGCAACTATATTGGAATGCATTGAAGCCATAGAGAATGCTGCTGCATAGTTGTACTAATCATGAAGATCCTCCTCTTCCTCTTCTTCGTCAGAATCGCATTTCACTGTTGAATTGTTGCTCGAGCATTGTTCGTCCTGTGTACTTTAAATCTTTGTTTGCAGCTACAGAATATGTATACATTATGTAAAAAAAAAACACATTGTAACTATGGAGCATTAGCGAATGGTTTCGGATAAAATCAGATTGGTTTTAAGTCGGATTGGATTTCAGATACCTGCAAGTTCAGATCCAAACTGCTCTGTCCAACTCTGGGGATGTTTGGCAACTAATTTAGCTCAAGTTTGGATTTAGTGGTTGATATTTTCTGTAGACATTTGTTGGTTTGTGTAAATGGAGTTTAGGTAAGTTAGTTTGGCTAACAACCAATTCCACCAACATTTGCAGCTAAAATGAGTCTGTCATGATTGAGAATATATTCTCATGCAATTCCAACAAAGGTGAGAGAATATTTTATTTGTGCCTTTAATGCCCTTACCTTTTGAGAGGTGTGTCGCTTCAATTAGTGAACAAAGAGAGAATGAGCTGGGTCAGCTTGTGCTTCTTCATCAGCTGAGCAGCTAACATAATGTGTGGTTAGGGCAGATTTTAAGTATATGAACAATTGTGAAATTTCTACACATCCACCAAACCAGCACAGATAGGCAAAATGGGCATACAAATGAAGATGCTATTTATTTGGAAATGTAGCAGATACATACCTTATTTCAAAGTTGTACAAGTTCGTATATTATTCTCATACATATATAGAAGTTGGATCGATATATCTGCGACATAGCAGTAAAAAAATAACAAAAAAACACGCTCAACATTCTGAACTTACAGCCGCCCATACATTGCAAGGATTTCACGAAGTTTCGCTGCTTCTTCCTTGAGGCTGCCAAAGCTCATATTTTTCGGTATCCTCCAGCCCCAATTGCCAAACTGCATTTAATAAAAAGACATCACGCAAGGCGGAGTATAATATCTATCATCCGTTCTAAAATGAGCATCTTGATTCACCTTTTTGCAAATGTTAATGATGATTATATCAGTGGTTGACTCATTGTGGGACAAATAAACTTAACATACAAGTCATTCATTTGGGATGCAGGAAGTATTTTGAGCTACACAAGTTTCTTGATGTTGGGTGAAAAGTAGAAAAGACAATAATACAAGCCTAGATTTTAGCTGGGGCCAGGAGGTTTGGACATAAAACTTGACTCAATGCCAAAAGCTTAACCTGTCCAACTAGAATATCAAGTGGTGACAGACTGCACGTGAATACGTGGACCAAGATGGGAGCTAAGGCAGACAGGTAACTAGGCCAAAACAGAACCACCATTGACACCATGTTAAACTTGACTCCTACACAAAAATTTAAGCTAATAGGAGCAGTGTTTAACTAGTATATCAAGTGGCGACAAAGTTCACATGATGACCACATGACAAATAAAGCACAACATCATTCATTTTCATGTAATGTACTCACGGAAAGTTTACCTGAGTTGCAGGTATATTCATCCTGGCATCGTTCCCCAGCCGAAGAATATCTTGCATCGGAACGATTGAAGTTTGAGCAATTGAAGCTTGTGCAGCCTGGATTAGTTTCCATGGGATGTCATCTTCTCCAGTAAATGATAGATATTTCATTACCTGAAACAACATAATATCAAGGGAAATTTGCTTCAAAAATAAATAAATTAATAATATCAAGTGAAATAAGGAGACATGAATCTTATCCAAAAGCAGTGTGATTTTTGACATGTATGTTCCCTAAGAAAAACACTCACATGAGACTTCTCTTCTTGCTTCAATTTGTCCCACCAACCTTGTGTCTACCACAATCAATTAAGAAAGATAAGGCTACATTAAGTATGTGTAAGAAAATAATTCAAATTACGCAGAGAATTTGTAACTAATCCCTTGAAGTAAAACAAGATACATTTGTACATGATATTCTTTCATACCCTGAAGCATTCCAACAGAGCATATTTGAAGATTCATTTAACGAATGTCACAATAGTGGTTGGAAGATGCCACCAAGTCAATCAGTAAGGACAATATTCCAGCAACAGATTGTAATGCGCACATCGTTAAACAAATCTTACCGTGTCATTATCATGAGTTCCAGTATAGACAACTTGATTGGGCTCATGGTTATGAGGTAAATGTGGGTTATCAGCATTACTTCCAAAAGCTGGATCGAGAAACACAGGACTTGTAACACCAAGTAAACATCCAGGAAATCTCTCAAAGTTAACTATTTAGAATGAAAATATATCCAAAATTAAGTTTACCAAATTGGAGGACAGCCATTCCAGGTGCACTGATGGATTTCCTAAGCTCAACAACATCCTTGGTGATAACTCCCTATCACAAGATAAACGTAGACAGTTGACACTATATGACCAATATCATATTATGGTAAATATTTACAAACAAAGATCACTTGTAACCTTCATGCTAAGAATGACAGATGGTATCATAGTAAAGCCTTCAAACCCGGAAAACAAATATCTCAAGCCTATGTATGTAGAAGTCAATAACATGTTGTCAACCTATTTATCCCCCTCAGCCTAAACAGACAATTTGCTCAACAACAAAAAATAACAATAACAATATAAGAATATAGGAAAGTACAAGTGTACAACACAGATCCCTTGACCAACTCACTTATTAAAGCACACCTTACATACTAACAATTTAAGATTTGGACCACAAGAGCAGACATTGAACCTAATATACAGCCCTAATACAGGAAAGTACAACACAGAATGATTCTTGAATCATTGAAATATACCAAGATTAGAGGGAGTAAATTAATATGTAATCTGATATACATACCAAATCTTCTGCTATGATATTGAGCTTTCCAACAGCTCTGGTGATGGCATCAAATAAGGATTTTCCAGGTCCCACCTACTGTCAGCCAAAAAAGGATCTGGAGTGGATTACAGACATTAAAGAAGTTAAACTGCATCTAAATTATTGAGGACCTGACCTTCCATCGCCCCTCTGTTGCAATTTTTGCTTCTGCACATTCACTCAATGAATTAGTTTAACATGTGTAATTGTGTATAAAGCAAGGATCATGCTTGATTCATTTCAACTCACCAGAAGGAACAGCCCAGTACCCAGCAAATCCCCTGAAGTGGTCTATCCGGAATTCATCATAAAGATTCTGTGCACGCCGGAGACGACGTACCCACCATGAGAATCCATCATTCTCCATTGCTTTCCAATCATACAAAGGGCTTTGAAGTAAAAAATAATAGAAATTAAGCAGGCTGATACAGACGAAACTGAAGTAATCAAACGTGTTCGTAGCACAAACCTGCCCCATAACTGACCAGTTTCACTGAAGGCGTCTGGGGGTACACCACTAACAAGAAGAGGATAACTCCTGCGGTTCTGCAACAAACAACAGATTACCTAGCAAGCAGTAGCAGCAATTGAATGACTTCAAAGCATGGTTAAGGATCATACACAATCTGCATGGAACTACCCACCAGAAAAAAGTGCTTCTTATTTGCCCAAACATCTGCACTGTGATAACCAACATATATGGGCATGTCTCCCATTATGCTTATTCCCTTCATCTGTGCATAGCTGTGAAGTTTCTGCCACTGCCTTTGAAATAAGAACTGTTGAGCAATGAATATGTTTATCTACACAAGGGAAAGCAAATGTCAATAAGCACATGGGCTTCCAGCATTATATGTAAATGACAGAAGAACCTATATATAGTGGAAGAGTTATGAGATTCTCACAAAATCCTTTTCTTTATGGTAAATTTCTTCCAAGGCTGCAAGATGGCGATTCTTCAAAGGTTCAGGCCATTGATACCAATTGAATGCATCTACTGTGCGGTCAATAGCAGCAAAATAAGCTGCATCTTCAAGCCAGCCTATGAAGTTGTAAATAGAAAGATAACATGAGATATGCCTGTACTGTCCACAACCATACCCATACTCGGAAATAGAACGCAGAAAATACTAGTATGAAAGAATATGCATCTACCATATTAACATGTTGAACTTGAACCTACTATTTAAAAAGGAATAAATCAACTAATGTCCACAAAAACAGAGGAAGGTTCTCACTTGATACATCAGGGTCCCTACGAAAATCTTCAAGCTCACTTCTAAGGTCCCCTTCGCTATTAATAAGCCTTTCTGCAGCCTGAGAAAGAACAAAAAAGATGCACTTTGGTGAGGAACTGCTCCAAAAATCTGTTATTAATGCATAGGAATGAAGAACATATTTGCAGTATCTAAAATAAATCATGTTTTGAAAAGAACAAAAACAAAAAATATAAATGAAGCAAGAAGACAAGAAGATTTGCATTTGAATTGTTCACCGATTCTACAAGATTGCCCACATCCACAGGGAGATCAACTCTCACGCAGCAAAACTGCTTATGGAGTGTGATGTTCTAGATAAAGATGACCGTGGGAGAGGTGAGACGGTTGTGTTTGTGCACATTAATACAGGAATAACTATTAATATGCACCAAGTTGTAGAAAATCGATCTTATAAGAATATTATGGCATTAGATAAGTAACTACAAAGAGTTGAGGGATGATTTTGGTGCTACGATAGATTCTACTGTTATGAGGATACAATCAACAATTTTACTACTTCAATTATAAGACAATCTGGTTTTTAATTTACATAATATAGGTACATGAGAAAACTATAGCACGTACCTTCGCTATCAAAGGATCCTTCAACTCAGCAACAGTGTCAAAGTTTACACGGTCATTCTCACTACAAAGTTGACCAAAGAGTTGTAAGATCAACAAATAATAGACAATAGGTCTAAGTTCAATATCATAATACATCCAAACATCCACTCACATCTGCTTTGGAAGCTCATCCTTTTTCAGCAAACCATCCTTGACAAGCTCTTCAAGAGAAATCAAAAGGGTGTTGCCGCAATTTGCATCCTAAATTGATCACCAAATACAATTATTCAAACTTGTATGTCTAACACATAGCAGGGGAAAAAAAACAAGATTGAGGTTGCAACATGGTTAAATAAATAAGAAAACATAGTTCTTCCACAAATAATAACATGCATGTGAAAAGAGTGCTGAAAAGAGTGGTAAGATACTTTGGAGATGAGGAAAGACTTGCCGCATGGAAGACAGTCCTTGTTTTCAGAGGCAAAATTAACTTTGGTTAAACTTGTTCTAGCTTTAATTCCGGTGTTATACATGTCAATTTGAGAGTTCCTAATGGATAGAAAACGAAATGGAGACAGTTTTATACTTTTATGTAAGTTCTTTTGGGTTTGGGTGAAAAAAAAGTGGTTTCGTATAGTCTCTTGAACAAAATGTAACTGTGGTAAAATATGCAGCTGGCTAGGCTTGAGAAGTATTGAGGTATGGATAGAGCTTCAATAGCTAAATGGTGTTGGAGGTTAGCGGAGAGTGATGGTGAGCTACTGCAAAAACGTATTGGAGCCAAATACAAGGGAGAAATAAATCTGTTTCACAATATGAGGACCAAGAGAATGATATCTAATGCTCCCAATTCCACATATGAGACCAAATCATAGAATTTATAAATAAATGTATCATGACTAAAATGCTAAGCAAATCTTTGCTTTTCTAGGATGAAAGTAAAGAAACTTTTCTTCCCAGAAACATTACAAATGACATAATTTGTATATAAAATATTTGTCTCACCGCGCCTGAATAAGGAGATCCCTCTTCATTAGCCTTTCTCCCGGGAGGAACAAGAGGAAGTACCTGCATATTACACAAACTTAGAAGCTTCTAATGATGTAATGCCAAATGATTACTGCTAGTATATAGCAATATCTGGCATAACAAATAACTGGAAAAGTAGCAACAATTGCAAAATAAGCAATTAGATACATAACAATAACAGAATAATTATTTGAATCTTGTGGAAATATCAGAAGCATTTTAAATTTCTAATATGAAACAAAAATTTATGTAATTAACATGAGTAGTTAAATGCAGTAAAATGACCCTCAACTGCAACTCATCCATGAGCCAACCTCATTTCATAAACATGTTACTCGAGTACCCAAACTCCATACCTTCCATTACATCGACTTCATAGTTCATTGTAAAAGATGGCATACGTACAATATAACCTTTTTTCCCCATAATTCAGTCAGTTTCCCATGTTTATTAGAACCCAAAAGAAGTTGCCTTTTCAAAATATAGCATGATCTAGAAATCCCACAAATAATGGGTATCTACATATCTCTGACCTTTGAGTACTTCAAAGTTCAAATGAATGATTACCAAAATGTTTGGTTATAACTGAGTTCTAAAGGCTTGGAAAGTTTCAATTTTTTTTTTCTTTCCCATTTTCTTAGTTGCTCATAGAAACTAAAGCAGGGCATCAAAAATTCAAAAACTTTTCCTTTACCCCATTCTATTCTATCCTTTTACATTACTTTTCACACCCATGATCAGCAACCCATCAAATCATCCGAAATTGGAATTTGATAACTCTGAAAACAGCTAATTTTGCCTCCCATTTTCTCGGCAACCAAACAAAATCAAACTTGAATAAGTAGAAGAAGAACGAGACCTGCCAGACGGAGATACCAGCATCGTGAAGCCAGTCAATGAAGCGGAAGGCCTCATCGCCCAGATCTCCAATGCCGTGGGGACCCCGAAACGACGTCGGGTGGAGAAGCACGCCGGCTCTCCGGCGGAGAGAGGGATCAGGTTCGGGGAACCACTCACCATACTCGAAGGGCAAATCTTCGCCGACGGCGAGAGGAGAAGAACCGTTGGTGAAGCGACAGGAGAGGAGGTGGCGTTTGGGTTTGGGGCAGAGAGAAGAGAAGCTGTGAAGCTTGGAAAAGAGAGGAGAAGGAGGAGGAGGAAGAAGAAGCGAGAGAGAGGTAATGGAAGTAACTGGAACAGGCATGGTGGGTTTTGATTTTGGTTTTGGTTTTGGGTTTCACATGAAATTGGAATTGCAGTGAAGAGTGTGTGTGGATTTGAAGGTGCGAGAAAGGAAGGAAGAGGAGAAGCAGGAAGTGCACGTGAGGAGATGGAGATGGGCATATGGCAGTTAAACACTGCACATTTCGCGGTTCTACAATCACTCCTCACTGCTCAAATGTGTGTCTCAAGGAAATGCTTCACTTTTTCTCCAAAATTGTTACTAAAATATGTGAGTGGATGACATTGATGATGTCTTAAGAGACAAGATCGAGCAAACTTCGTATCGTATATCAACTTGTTTGATTGCACTTATTCTTAACACGACTTAACCAGATGACCTGAGATATCACTCTCGTTTATTAGAATTATTGATCGTTCATGACATATAGCCACCAATAATCCAATTACAAACACCATTTGAAGGTGTCGAATCATATGGCTCCTCAAGTTATAAGGAACCACGAGTGTCACAATTAGTAAAAGTCATGTACACTTATTTGTCATTTTGAGATCCACACATAACGTATAAATAATTAATCATGAAGTGGTTCACAAATGGTTCTAGCCAATGCCAAACCATCACTTATACATTGCTAGATGATATCATATACCCACGATAACACATTTTCATAATTAGTCTTGTTATCCTTAACTTATGCAAAAATAGTGTATAATTAGTTCGATACAAAAGAAATATATGAATTGGGCCGATTTTATAAAATTCAGTATGTATTAGTAACACATAAATTTCAATCGAACTAATAATCCCGCCATGTCATTAGAATAGACCTGTTGTCATGAAGACGTTGCTTAAGGGGAAGTAAAAGAAATCAATCATGAGCAGAAAAAAGAAGATAAGCATGAAAAATTGACGCAAGACCTATATGTTTTGTTAGCATGCTCAATTTGTGCTGGTCTAGGATTAGGAAGAAAAATAATTAATGTTATCCCCTCTTCATTAATCGATCACACAACAAAATATCTAAACTTAATAATAGAACAATGCACATACGATACGATATTTCAAATTTACTAGACTCATCTTTTGGTTTTAAATAATTTCAATGCGTGAAATGAGTTGTTTATACTAAATGTATTTCATAGATTACGTATCTTCTCATTTGCAACATATATTTTCATTGTAACATAAAACTACTCGATCGTCATCTTCGTCAGGGGAGAAGAGAATATAGTACGACAGAAGAGTTTACAAACTCGAGATCATCACTACGAATCCAATCCATAGAGTTATATACACATATAGAGTTTGATTATATAAGATTCCATGAAAGAATACAATACTAAAACTCAGTTATAAAGTCTTCTCTAGCTAGTTACATCTCTTAGCTTTTCTAATCTCAAAGTTACATATCATTCTCTAGTTACATATATAACATTGGTCTCTGAGATATTATATATATACACACAAGAGACCAAAAACTCCAGCAACATGCAACATTGCATATACATATATAGCTTTTCTTGATCATAAATAGTAATTGAGCAGTAGATATATAGTGAAAATTTTCAAATGTCATCAGACCAGTCGCTAAGCTCACTCCCATAGAACAAGCCATCGACGATCTGATCGATAAGAGAATCGATGAAAGTGTTGCAACCGGAGGAGAAGATCCGACCAACTCTGTTACGAGCAGTGGTGAACCAAGCAAATGTTGCAGCGCAAGTGACGGCCCCGAGGCACACCCCTCCGGCCTCGGCTATTCCTTGCACGTCCGTCTTTGTGAACACCGAGTTCCCGGTTATGGTCTCCATTGTCAGAGTTGCAGCAAACACAATCTGTCAAAAACAATCAATCTTATCATGTAAATGCTCATTTTCATTACAAATCCTCTATATATATATATATATATATATATATATCGATCATATGCATAGTGGTATTTGATTTATTGAAATACGTAGAGAGCAGAAAGTTTCGGTCAAAGAGTTGTTAGTTGACATTTAATCAAGAATCAAACAATTGAAATTGTTTTAATATCGCTTAAATCAACTCCTCAATTATATCATGACGCTTCGATACAAACTTGAATCTAATATAATACTCCGGTCTTCCCCACATATTCATTAGGACACGAATAAATTAACTTTATGAGTTTGATTTAGAGTAAATCACAACAAATCTTCTACGTTCTTGAAAGAATATCTATTTTATAATATATAGATCATTGTCTAGCACTGTAGCTACTACAAATATTAAACTCAGATGAATATTAAATTACAAAATAAAAAGTAACTCAATAAAATATTAATTTATTTATATTCAACCAATTAATGGAAAAAAATCACTCCCACACACACAAACAAAAAAAATGATGATTTGATGGAAGTCTCAATTTAGATCAAGATTAGTATCAAAATAGCCAACTAACAAGAATATTAGATCAGATTTAGATGGCATCATAATGATAATTTATAAATCTTAAATTAAACTAAAAATAACTTTTTAAAAAAAAAAATACTTTACTTGTAATATAGTAAACTCACCATGGCAAGTCGACCCGAGATGATCTCAAAATCGTGACTCTTCTTGGAGCTCTCAATATACTCCGACAGAGTCTCAAAAAACGGCGACGTTTCATCTCCGCGATCCCTCCTCGTCTTGATCACTCTGACCCGATCCGATCCGTACGATCTCAGGGTGCACAGCCGAGGCTGCAGCACAATATTCTTCCCGCCATCCGCCGCCGTTTTCAGTCTCGGAGCAGAAATCTTCTCCGGCGCCGGCGTCTTGGCCCTGATCAGCTGGCAGTGGAGTGCACGCGCCGCCGTAGTCATTGTAGTAGGTTGGAGCAGTGGTGGGGGAAATGATTAGATTCCGAGAATCAAGGGTTGAGAAATAAGGAAGGTTAGGGGTTTTGGAATCTTTCGTGGTAGTTTAGAATGACACGTCTTGTTGGGTGACGTGGCAGCCATGAGGTTCGATAACGTGGTTATCAGGAAGTTGAAGGTGACTGTGAGTTGCTTGTTCATTGTGTAGTCGCTGTAAGTGTAAAGACAAAAGTGATAGATATTATGTGGTAGTTGTGTTTCACTCTAGAGATGAATATTAGGAGGGTAATTTACATTAGAACCATCTAGTTAGGCGGAGAAAAATAAAAAATAAAGGTGACTAGGACGATAAGGAAGACACCGAACAAGTCTAGAAACACAAAAAATGAGTATAAAGCGGTTGATTATTAGGTGATTAGGACGATATTGAAGACTAAAGTGATACGTACTATATATGTGGATCATTGAAGATTTAGAATTAGGTTCCTTAATTTCAAAAAATGAGTATAAAGCGGTTGAATGAGTCATGTGTGTGGACTTAGTGACTCAAATTTGTTGTACATGTGCCCTAATAAGTTCAAGGCTTAGGGGATGTGATCAAAGTGAGTCCACCCATTGACTCAAATGAGTCATGCGAGTGGTCTTAATTAGTGGCTCAGAAAAACCCTCGCAAGTAGGATCTCATATGTAAAATATATATGATACATGTTATATATGACAGGAGGGGGATGGTCATACTTCGATATATGGTGTTGCTCGTTGGCGTCATGAACTTGATTGGCTCGGAGGACACCCTCATAGATGGGATGCGTTGTAGAGCATAGGACACGGTACACCTACCACGTGACACATACACAAGTGGAAAAGAGTGCTTATGGGCTTGGATCTCATGTGGACGAATGTGAGCTCAATTTTGACCCGAGTCTCACATGAGTGTATAAGTTAATTCGATCAACATGTAGAAGGAGTTTGAAATTAGGATTTGGTGCTTTGCAATTGCACGAGGATCGATGACAAGCCAACGAGCAATTGGACGTGGGCAAGGAGGCGCCACGTGGATACTGGCATGTCCTTTCTTATTCTTTTGTAATGTATTTTTATTGTTTATCTTTTGACTTTTCGGGCAAGTTCTTGATTTGATTCCGCTTGGACTGTTCTTTTTTCAAAAATCTATCTCTTTGTCGTTAGGAGCATTTTAAGCTCTTACAAGGACCCTAATTTTATTCAGTCTTCGAGATAGGCACCCTTCAAAAAACATGGATCTTGATTTCAAAACAAAAATTGATGTAGTAAAGTACGAGTACATATGTCAGTATGCATGCATCCTAATGAATTTCTTACTTAAAAGGATGACGAAGAATTCACAAATTCAAAAGTATTGAAATGTTGTATATTGAGAATATATTTTTGAAGGTTGATATGTGTAGAAATCCAAAATTTAAAACTAAAGATAATCAAAGAAATAATCCCTATACAACATAAAAATTGTAACTTGTATCACCATTGAAACAATACTCACAAGAACTCTTTTTTCCCATTGTCCTAAACAAATTAACAATCATTCCTCCCATCTTTTCTCTTTCTTTTTTACAATACAATAGCATTGGATTAACTTGATCTTTCCATAGAGATCAAAAGCAAATCATCTACACAACCTAAAAGATTCATAAGATTTTTTTTTTTTTTTTATCTTTATCATGACTTACCTACATTAGAAATGGAGATTAAAACTGATAATTTTCCCTAAAGGTAATTCAAGTTTAACCCTCCGAGTTACATGTATTTACATCATGAGCCAAAATTGATTACATCCAAAAACAAGAAAAATATACCCATAAGATGATTTCATTATCAGATCAGTCAAACCCGCACGAAGAAAACGCTGAGCTCGGGCCCATTCACTCCTTCCGGGCCCAAGCCCAGCATGTAAAACGTCTCGGAATCCTTGGACCCCACGACCCTATCGAAGTGGGCTCTCATGTATGCCAACTCGCCCTCCGGCCGCTCCGGCTCCGAAGCTCCGGGAAGTACGCCGGCGCCCATAGAAATGGCGCTGAGGAGCTCCATGACGATGAGGCG
>JAYMTA010000872.1:0-23487 GCA_036897625.1 Pelargonium cotyledonis
TGAAGGAGAGAGAGCTCTCGAAGAGAGAGAAGCTCTCTTTGAGAGAGATTGTTTCAAACCTATTCAAGATTGTTTTTTAGCAAATGTAGTGTTTGGACTAAAAAAAAAATGGATTGGAAATAGGAATGAGATTCTCATTTCAAATTCATTTTCATAACAAAAAGTTCTACTCTAAACATGAAGAATGAGAATCTCATTCTCATTTTCATTCTTGATTTCCTTCTCGAACAATTTTTTTTAATCCAAATGCAACAAAAATTCCATTATCACCTTCGATAAGATAAGATTAACATTATGATTCATGAACTTCACCAATATAATAAGTAGTAGACCCGTAGATAGAAGCCTTCGTCAACCAGATATGCAATGTTCAAGATATTAGTATATCTCATACGATGCATTACAACATAAAATTACACTAGAACTCCTAGAGAAGGAAATTGGGATTTCCAATTACAATGCAACCATAGGCACTTCTGGTTGCACAAAAAACATTCTGGTAAACAATACAGCTTCTAGTTTTAAAGCATGATGCCAAATTTGCAAACGAGCTCACCTAATTTTCATAAACAATTAACAGTAACATTCCCAATTTCTGGTCACCATGTAACGAAACAAAGCAATGCACTTATATTTGCTTTTAGCTTACCCCGGATTACCTCTCTTTTCTGGCTTTTTCAGCCAAAGCCTTGAACTCCCGAGAATTCTGTACCGCCATTTTCTTGGTCTCCTCCATCCGCCTCTGCAGCGACTCGCCAAGCGGGCTATTGGCGATGGCTTTCACGGCGGTGAAAGGAATTGCCGAAAACACCAAAACGCCGGCAAGCTGAAAATTAGAAATTAAGCCACAAAGTAAGCTTAAGCTTGAATTGAATTGTTTATAGTTATCCTTGCACAGTAGAGAGAAATGGAAAAGCCGCAAGAGCCTGACCTCCTCCCATGAAGCTCTGCAACTTGAGTAGTACTTGGTCCTGTTGAGATTTGATTGAAGGTGTCTAGACATCGGAGCGAGAGTGGTTGGTCGGAGACGATGGAAAGAGGCCTGAGAAGAGGAGGGCGGTGAAGGATGTGGAAGAGACAGTGCCATGGCCTGTGACCGAATCTGTGAACCTGTGATTGTGAGACAATAATTGGCCGTTTGATTTAGAATCATGTAAAAGCAGGTTGTGGCGCAAAACCTTTTTCTGGTAACTTCTGTTCGGGGCATTGAATCATTTATATATGGGCCTGAAATATTAATTGGGCTCAAGTACAATACGAGTTGAGCAAGTGGGGAAACAGCAAAAACAAAGGAAAAAAATTAGATAAGGTTTCCATTGTCTTTGATTTTGGGATTTTTAACGCAAGTAATTTGTCCAAGTGTTTTGATAGTTTATCTTAATGTTGTTATTTGGGAGAGAAGTGACCTCCCAAATTCTATTGAGCAATGAGCATGTCTATAGTTTTAAATTTTAAGCAATAAAATATTTTGAAGATTCAAAATAATGAAATTCAAATCGAACTATTATTGAGCTTGAGTCATTTTAAATTATCCAAGTTGACCCCAAGGAGGTGAAATTAGGTTCTGACAAGTCATATATGTGTTCATTTGAATAAATGATTTTTACAAAGTAAATTGAGGCTTAAAAGACTAAAACAGTCAAAATGACGTAATATAATACACTTATGAGCATTTTACTCTAAAAATAAACAATCATAATTAAATTGGTCTAGATACGATTAGACGATCTAAAACTAGTCCATTCTTGATTGACTATCCACTTTGGTCAAAAACTAAGCGAATATAGGTCATAGTGATATTTTGGTGTGGTGCATGTGTGGGAAGGATGATGCGCACTGGGTTGTGATACGGTGAAGCAATTCTACCGCGAACCCAACTGAGATAGTGAATTGGTGAATCAACTTTGAGGTGAGTTGACTCGTTGGAGGCTAATGAGACAACTTGATTAAACCAAGGGAGTTAACTTGGTTCGGCGAGTAAATGATCGAATGACCTAGTGCGTTTATGACGTGGTGCAACCGTCTGATGTGGCGAACAAAAGACGAGCATGCAGCATGCGACAAGTTTTATATGGACACCTTGGTGAGAGGTGCCATGTTGCAGCCACATAGCAGGCCTAATTTGATGTATGCGGGGCGAGTTTTGATTGACATGTGTGATGTGGGTGTTCTAGTTCTAACCAATTATGTCTTTATGGTTGTATTTGATCGCAGTGATGTAGGAGTGGATTGGATTTCGAAATCTATCGTACTATCTATTCCTACGTTTGATGACAACGATGGATTTGATTTTGAATTCCATTATGTTGTTTTTATCTATCATATGATGAATAAAATAATCCAATGGCTCTTCTTTGGATTATGATGGATCAGATATAGAAGTATATTTTATTCCCAAAATACCTTAACTAATTTAAATTTATTTTTTCTCTCTATGTGCCCACAATGATTAATTTAAATAATAACAAAAGCTTATAATAATTTATTTTGTTCGTGTTCGAGTTCGGAATGAAGTCGATTAAACCCATAAGTTAAAAAATTAAAAAATGAGTTTGAATCGAATCGAATAGTTTTACATTAAAATTGGATCGAAAAAATAAATTAGATATTATTTGAAACATTTCGTGGTCATATTGTTATTTTATGTTCTTACTTGATTACTTAATTATTTTTGATTTTAAAAGTTTGTTCATGTGTTGGAGTAAGAATTATAAGTTCGAGTTGACTTCATATTTGTTAATAATTATTTCGAGACGTTATTGTGTGAAACTTGAATTTTTTCGATTCAAATATTTTTCGAATCAAATGGTTTTTTTTTTCTTCTTAATTTGAACCTTCAATTTGTTTTGTCACCAATAAGTTTAATATGTAAATGTATAAAAAAATATGTTTGAATAAAAATAATATGTTAAAGATATTAATCGAGGATAATTTGATCAAAATCATATCAAATCAGATTTACTATCCGTTCATACATCAAACGTTGGAATGCATAATTGCTTATCCATTAGATTTTTTATCTGTCGTAATTCATCGTTGGATAAACGTTGGGATGCATAACTACTTATCTATTGGATTTTTTATTTGTCGTAATTCATCGTTGAATAAATATTGGAATGCATAACTGTTGATCCATTAGATTTCTTATCTATCGTTGTTATTCAATTCTTATCTATTCAATTCAGACAATCAAACGCAGACTATAGATTTTTTTATCCTTTCTGGTTCATTCTTGATTCGATATTTCTTAAATGAACTGTTCTACGAGAACATAATGGATCTAGATCCATTCCAGAGAATTCAGGTTATACTTTTTGATCCCGAACTTAAAGCAAACTTGGGCAATTTTTTTAGTAAACATGATGGTGCAATTTATTTATAAATTGGTAAATTTTATTTTATTTTATTTTTTTAAAAAAATCATCCTCTCTTGGGAAAATATTCAACAGTACATTTGCTTAAATAGAACAAATCCGAGTGATTAATGCTTCACCCCAACAAGAATAAAAGCAACAAATGCTTAAATTAGCATTTAAACTGCTACACACTACAATAGTACAATCTACATACTCTGGTCGTACTTGTACAAGCAATTAATTATTGCACTTGTATTTTCAGTGCCGGGATTGGGAGCCGCCGGAGCCGGCGGCCGTTGAAATACATCATTCATCAGTCTTCATAGATCCGGCACTCTTCGGTCTCAGGATTCTCCCGACAAAATGGCTCCAGAGGATCTTGCTTCTCCATCTTCAGCCGGAGATCGGCCTTGGCCTGGCTCACCTCCTCCACCTCGTCCCACGCCACCTTGCACTCGTCCGACTCGCCGTCGCCCTCGCACACCTCCTTCGCCTCCGTCACTTTCTTCTCAATCAACTCCGTCAGATACTTCTCTCTCATATGCGTTCCCTTGAACTTCACCACTCCCATCGCTCTCACCGGTGAAATCGCCGCCTTTTTCTGTCCGTCTCTCACCGGAAAACTCGCCGACTTGCAATGAAACGCCCGATCAGGCCTCGTCCATGTCAAGAACGACGACGGCGACAAGGTCAGGTTAGCGGAGGCCATCAGAAATCGATCAGCTGTAGTGACTCACTCGATTTTTGTTTCTTCTGAAATTATAGCTGCTCTGACTATTTGAGGACTGGCCTATTAGCTTCAACGATCCTGACCGTCCATTACGCCCCAATCACATCCAGTGACTGCCCCACCAATAATGCATCTCCTCAAATGTTCTGGACTGTTCTTTATAATCTGCGGCTTAGATGCTTTACTGTAAATGGACGGCTACGATTTGTCGTCACTCTCAGTGTCACGGGCTGGTGAGATTATGGGTAGGGATGGCAATTGGTTGTGTATATTCAAGGTTGTTTCTGTGCTACAAAATTCGACACGATAAGTGGCTGTGCTATATAGTCCAACACGAATTCGACGCGATTATGTACACAAGATATGAACGCGACACACAGGGACGGATCTACATGGAGAGGGATGGGAGCTGTTGCCCCATTCAATTTTTTTATTTCAAAAAGTACTACTAATTCTTATCAAAATTTGATAATTGTCCATACATTTTTCACCTTTGCCCCCACTCTTTTTTAAAAAAGTTTCATTATTGTCCTCATTAAAAATTATTTTAGTAGAGATTTGTACAAATAATCTCAATCATGAATAAATTACCCCCACTTAGTGAACATTTTGGATCCGTCCCTGGTGACACGTTAAACATCATAATAGGTCGTGTTGACTTGACACGAGTAACACATTTAAGGGAATGAGTCAAAAGTTAACACGTTTAGTACGAATAAACTAACAAAAATGAACAATGAAAAAGAGGATGAATTGTAAATGGTAAGATTATGATCTGATCTAGAGTTATATTTTAAGTAAAATTACTATTAAATCCTTAATCGTGTGTGTTGTGACATGATTAATCAGCCGTGTGTGCGTGCAATCCGAACACGACACGATTATTAATCGTGTTGGGTGGCCCAACATCAACACAATTGATAATTTTTTAACCCAACAGTTTATTTCGCGTAGCGTGTTATGACCTAAATTGTCAGCTTTCATTGATGAGTCAGTCCATTCAGATTCGTTGGGCCGAAGCCCATCCTGGCCCAAGAGCTTAGGCAACTCCAACGGATAGTTGAGAATTGGAGCCATTGTTTGATTTCAAACTACTTTTGTTTATGGTATTGATAGGGCCAGCGCACAAATTTCAAATTTACATTTTTCTTCCTTTTTAACGGTCGTCGTCAAGCAGCGAAACCTAAGCAAACCAGTGGCTGCTATGGAGGAAGTGAAGGTTCAGAGTCTGGATCCGGAGGCGCTGTTTCTTGCGTCCAAGCAAGAGACTGGGAACGAGTGGGAGCTGTTCAAGGAGAATGTGAAGCCATTGAAGAGAGGCCGAAACGTTCGACTCTTAAACGACGCTCTTAAATCCCAAACCGACAATCAAGTTAGAAAATGCCTACTCGAGAAGCGGAGGTTTTGTTCTTGATCTGTGCTCCCCATTTTCTTCGCTCCTTTCTGTGTTCGTCTATAGTTCTACTGTGCTGACAATTTTGATTTTTTATTGTAATTTTGGTGGTTTCAGGAGGTTGATTGAGGCAATTGACGAGTACAAAGGGGACGACTCTCTCCAGCCATGGATTGAGTGAGTTTCTTTGGCATTAAGCAAGTTTCTATAGGTTTTTCCTGTTAGCTTCCAAATTTTGATGGTCTCCAGATGCATTATGATACAACTTTCATAGTTCATCATGTAGTAAATTATTGCTAATTGATTCATACTTGGTATCCGGATTCTATAGTTTTCTTAGCTACTACTATTAAAGGGATTTTCTTGTTCTCTTTTCAATTCTATTTTCAAGATGTTGTATCTTTATGTAGAATGAATGAACATGGTCTTTGTCAAAACTTTTCAACCCATTAAACAAAATCTCCTCCAATTAACTTTGTTCTTCACATTCAGTCTCAAGTGTTTGGTTAATGGGTTGTATATTGGTGATGCAATGAGTAATAACTATACAAGTAATATTTGGCTATTTGTTTAATTTTGAAGGTGCATTAAATGGGTTCAGGAGTCATTTCCACCTGGTGGAGACTCCTCGGGATTGGTTGTGATGTACGAACAGTGCGTGCGTACATTCTGGCATTCAGACCGCTACAAGGATGATCTCCGTTACCTCAAAGTGTGGTTGGAATATGTAGGTGTTTTTCGTGATAAGTCTTTGTCCTGTTTTGAATATTTAAACCTTGATTTTCATATTCTTGGTTATATTTTCAGCCTTCTATAGTTTAATCAATGTGTACACGTACAGGCTCAAAATTGCAGAGACGCAGAAGTTATATACAGCTTTTTAGAATCAAACGGAATTGGGCAGACACATTCTCTATACTATATATCATATGCACTGCATATGGAATCCAAGAATAAAGTGAAAACTGCAAATGAAATATTCAATCGTGGGATATCTAGGTACAATTCTTCTATGATATTTCATGTGTTATTTGGTTTATCCAAGATTGATATAACGTAGTTGTGCTAGCTTGTCGATTTGAATGCATACTAAACATCATACTTTTATGCATAGAATAGTCTTGTCTGACTAATTTTTCCATTGTGTAGGAATGCTCAGCCAATGGAAAAATTAAATGACGCTTTTAGGAAGTTTATTGCACGCACAATGCGAAGACCGCAAGTCGTTGAGGTATGTAGTTTATTTTGTATATAGTATAGGATTTTAATGAACTACATAGTAATCTTCTCATATATCTTTAAATTTTCAGGAGGATACTTTGGAGAATCGCATGCCAGTCCGAAGCTTTGGAACTGTCCTGGCAAAGGGAGAAAATGGTAAGTTGAACTGCTTTCCTCTGCAATTTGGAATTTTCTTGCTAAAAGCTAAAACTCTTTCCAATATTGCAGGAAGGACTTCCGATCTTTCCAGGAAAAAACTGAAGCAGGAGAGGTAGTTCTATTTTTATTTTTATAATAATTAAAGTCTTTACCTTCATTTCCCATAAGTGGCAACAATTGATGCAGCAGTTTGTTCACTTTGTTGATAATATTGGAGGTTAAGAAAACTTAAGTTCATACTTGAAATATTAATTTGGTTTTCTAATGTGGTCTGTGACTCTGGCATTATTCAAGGAATCCTTCAAACTAGTTTATGCACCTTATATTTCGCCAGCATCCAAAATCTGAATCTGGACCCCCCAAAACGTGCCTTGAATGAAAAAAGGTATTGCAAGGGATGGAAAGGGGAAAACTAAATTTGGTCTATTGCAGATATAGTTGTTATCTTAATAATTAATGGTGGGAACCTCATGTGGTGGGCCGCTCGTATTTTGAAGCTCACGAGTGAGTGAATTAATATTTGAATCATTTGTAGGGGATTGACTAATACAAGCAGTAACTAGTATTTGTTGAGATTTGTTAAAATGTCTGCAGGCTCTTTTTTTCTTTTTTCCAGAAAAAACTGTTAATTGGTTAGTTTACGTTTGCCCCTAGCCCACAAAACTAAGAAACAATTATGTTTACAGGAGATGCAAGTCACACGACTTATCGACTTGCTTGAGTGAATTATAGGATTTATTCTGTGATTCATTCTGCCAAGTTTAGATGAGATGATTTGCAGATTCATTACTTTGAAGTTTGAACTATTTTGTGTGCACTATTAGTTTTAACAAAACACATTCTCAAAGGCAACAACCTTAGATTCCCCTTTCAAATTTATCTTGACAACGAGTTTCATTTTACAGGGGTCATGCAACTCCACTTTCTATTTTCAAAGATACAGATTTTGGTGCACACTTGGATCATCACTCTGACACGTCCAAGACAGATTCCAATTCTTGGCACGTACTTGGAGCCCGAGCAGAGAGAAATAAAGAGAATAATGCAATCCCTTCAAAGTGGACATCGTATAAGGTAGATTATCCACACACGTGTCCCTTTGCTCTCTCCAAATGATATATTATCTTGCTACTGAGTTTGTAATTTTAACTGTAGTTACATCCTTTATTGTAAATATTAACTTGCTAGTGTGCTTCTATCAGATTCCACAAAGACTTGGGTCAGGAGCTAGAACTGGAGGGGCAACTTCAGGTGCTGCCTGTATTGAGGTGTTTATCGACGAGGAATGCACAGAGTGAGTCAATTTGGTTTTACAAGCTGTAATTTCCTCCATGACATACATCACAATTAGAAAATGTTTTTGAAGCTTGTACATAGTCAAAATGGCAGAGGTGTTACAAAAGAAATATTGATACAATTCAAGTCTATTTCCACATTTGCACCAAATTACACACTGATACAGCATCATCTGTTTAGGAGTTGGATAATTCTTAGCTATGTTCTGTCCTATAATTTGTATTTAACAACAATGTCGTTTATGTTTTGACCAGAACACATAAAGTTGGTGGTGGCAAGTGTGAAAAATCTTCAATTTTGCAGCTCCGTCGAGGGGATAGCCGAGACCTTAACAAGTAAGCAAAAACAGTAACAAGAAGCTCTCTGTTTCTCTTGTTTTCGCGTCACTAATAGTTCTTGCTATGTATGCTCAGGGAGACAGAACTGTTGAGGGAGAACCCGTTGCGCAACTTTCCTTCAGCCAGTCTACCAAGGTGAATGGTATCAGCTCACAGAGCAGAGTCTATGGTGTTGTTTTGCTGTCAGCTTTTATCTCTAAAGCCGGATAGATCCATAATCCATTCATCTTCTCTTCTCTAATAACAATCATAATTGTTGTACTCTAATGTTAAACATGCCAGTTTGCTTCTGTTTGTTATTTGTCTTTCAAATGTAGCACATTTTCGAATTTAGACTACATGTGAATTGTCTCAACTTTGGTGCATTCTGGATGAAAATAACCAAAGGTGGTTTGTAAGTTGTAATGTTTTCTTAGTTAAAATTCCTAATTCATTTTTTCTTTGATAAAATCGATGATATACGCGGTACACGTGGATTCTTGATCATCTTCTTGCTACGGCAGATTTTTCATTTGGAAGCGGATTCTTGCATGTACTTGCGTGCACGTAATTTGCATGTAAACTGACGTGGCGCAATCTCAGCCACATATATAATAGAAGGTGGAGTTTTTAATTGCTTGGTGTTGGATGCAGTGATAAGATGGAGTTCAGCTATTTATTAGTGATTGGATATGTAATTATAAGCTTTATATCAAATATGTTTGTATTCTGTGAAGTTTGAGAATTGACATGTTTTTCTTTTTTCAGATGGAGTCTTGGGTCTTCTCTTTTTTTACTTCCCCCGTAGTTGACTATTATCTTCATGAAATTGTTTCCTGTACTAAAATTTGCCTCCCATATAACAGGTCCGAGTGGCAAAAACACAATTTACATGGTCCAATTGTTTGAAAATTGCGAGAGCGTTTTCTAAAATGTTCGTTCCTTGCGCATCATCAAAACGTTCCCGATGTGTAGCCCTGTGAACAGAAATCGAATCAGTGCATGTATAGACTTTGTTCGAGGCTACATAATGTAGAAATGAAATACCTGAAAGAAACACTTGCATTTCCTCATCAGTAGCTGACCCAACCATCACCTGCTTGCAACATCTAGCTATTACGAGCTGATTCTTAGTTCTCAACTCCCATTCTATACCAGCCTTTCCTTGATGGAAAGAATCATCAAAACTAACATGGAGGTCACTGAACTATTCTAGCATTATTGATCATTTATATACGACTAACTTTTCAAAAAGAAAACATAATACTCTTTCCGTTTTAAAATGAGTGTCCTCTTTATTTAATTTTTTTTGTCTTAAAATAAGTGTCGAGTTTCTAATTTTTAGGTTATTATATTATTGTTTTTCACACATTATCGTTATCACTTATGCACATGGGCAGATCTGCACATGAGATGTAGGTGAGAAAGTGAGGGCAATATTGAAAACACACTAAATTATCGGGTAATTCTTAATTTTTGCAAAAAAATTGAAACAACACTCTCATTTTAGGACGGATGGAATACTTATTTTGTTAGAAAAATTCAAGTAAAACATGTCATTTAGACTGTGACAGAGTACTATGTATTATTTTGCATAACCAATTTTCAATAAGGTGAGTGAACAAGACACTCCTTATTGGCGAAATAGATAAATTAAAATAGTTATAGTTTGACTACTGATTAAGCCATATTAAGTTAAACATTTTTTTGAGTTCTTGAGTTTGAACATCCTAGACGACGATATGAAAAAATAAATTAATCTAGTTACAGATGGTTAACCAAAATCTTGTCTCATTTTCATACAATTTCACTTTTAAAGGGTAGAGAATTATTTAGAACATAAAAGGCTATATGTGTCTATAAACATACATTTTCATTTTCATTTTCAATAAAAAAAGTATGTTCCAAGCAGGTGAGAAGGGAAAAAAAGTCCGCAGTGGCTCAATAAAGGACTGTGATTGGTCCAATGATGAAGTCAGTACCTTCCTCCCCAAGCAAACGTGTCGCGTATGGCTTGTAGTCCTCCTCCATTGTTTTCAAACTTGACAGGCCATAGTAGCTGATTAACTCTTCCATTTCCTCTCTCAACGGTTCATTTCTACACTACAAGCTCTGTTCATTTGTAAATATTGTTTCTATCTTGGTAACCGATTATGGACCATTCTCTATTTCTAGAAGACGACGCAACGGCCAATATTATCGATTGGGACAAGTTCTTCACAGACTTGCCGGAGAATCTCTTTGATTTCGACTTCACTCCACTCTCCGATTCACCGGTCCTCTCAAACTCGTCGCCAACAACGACCGACATCGATGGTTTCTCGAACCCGTCACCTGACTCTTTCTCTTCGTGGATCGACGAGATTGAGAGCCTCCTGATGGAGGATGATGACGGCGAAAAGGTCGGAGCAGAAGAGCCTTCCGGTGAGCTCCGCGACAACGTTTTGGCGGATGTACTTGTGTCGCCTCCGCCTCCGCCTGCGGGCGGTGACTTTAGTGAGGTCGTCAATGCACCAATCGATTCCAGCGACTCTGATGCCGGAAGCGGGAGTGCCGTGATTGACGGCGGAGAAGAGAAGGATAGTGACGAAAACGTTGAAGTCGGTGACGATCACGCCTCTAAGAAACGGAGAAGGTATCTGTAATTTATTAATTTTAGTGTCTGATTGATCCTGTAAAATGTTAGGGTTAGATTTACATGTCTGATATGCATATTTGGGATTGTTGTGATTAGATTGTGGATATTGATGATATTTATGTATACATTATTGCTTTGCTAAATTATATTAATTGCTTCTTTTTTATTAAGAAAGATATGAACCATGCTGAGAACTTCAGTTGTGTTAAATGTATATGCAATTGAGACATTAAGTGAATTATTAATGTATTACTGAATAGGGGTTTTGGTGTTCAGCAAATATTATACTTTTTTGTATGGAGAACTTCAGTAATGTTAATGAATATTCATGGTTGAGACAAATTGGAAGTGTTACAAAAACTTTAAGTGATGGAGAGAGCTTAAGGTTTATGTGTGCATAATTTGACATTTCAGGCAAGTAAGGAATAGGGACGCAGCAGTGAAATCAAGGGAAAGGAAGAAGTTGTATGTGAGGGATTTTGAGATTAAGAGTAAGTATTTCGAAGGGGAATGCAGGAGGCTAGAGCGACTACTCCAGTGTTTTGTGGCCGACAATCATTCCCTACGTCTTACTTTGCAGAATGGCAGTGTTGCTACCATGACCAAGCAGGAGTCTGCTGTGCTCTTGTTGGGTATGAATTTTATGCCTTATCATTTTTGCTTCTTAATTTGTTGTCTGCTCAGTGTACAATGTAGATTAACAATCTTATATATTGTACTAGTAAATGGATAAAAAACAGATATGTAAGATTGTATATATGAAAATGACCATATAGAATTAGGTGTTCCTATTCTTTTAAAGAGTAGGTGGTATAGCTTGATGTCTACTAGTTGTTGTTACATATGCACAAAGTGAATGCTTGCTCTACCATTCATCCCCAAATTGTAGCTTTAATGGGAAATGGTTTATTTATAATTGATGAGAAATTAACCTCTTTTGATATGCACTTATTTTCCTCTGAAGCTACTAGATAGCATTAGCAAGCTATGCTATGTTCGGGGGTACAAGACCATATTTGTGTTTGGTGGCATTGAGCAGCCAAATAAGGCTTATGTAGATTATTATGGAGCTTGCTATGGCTGAGTTTCTTCTTCTATTACCTTTAACCTTATACTCAATCCAAACCAATAAAAGTAAATATCTATAGACTAGTGTGGGATTTCAGTTAAGTGAAGTGATAAGCTTCAGTTCAATTTTATGCATGCTGATTAGCATTGGGTTTGATTGGTGTGCAGAATCCCTGCTGTTGGGTTCCCTGCTTTGGTTCCTGGGGCTCGCTTGCCTGCTCGTTTTGACACTAGTTTACCTGTTAACTCTGGAAAGAGTTCCACAGAACGGAAACGCCGAAAAGAAAAGTCTGGTCGTGGAGGCTCCAAGAGAACAAAGAAATAAGATGTTTACAAATCTTCTGCTGCCATGTTTTACCAGGAGTAGAAGATGCAGATCATCCAGGACTAGGATGAGACTGAATAGTGAGTACCCTTGTTCTTTGAGCTTCAGTTCTTACATTTTTGTTCTCTTTTGATTTTTTTGTTTGTTATTCTGTATTTGAGTTGTGAAAATGTGGATAGCCACATAATGAAAGCTGGTGGAGGATTTGAATGACTGAGCTTACTGATATTGTTCCCTGGTACTAATAAGAATTATATTACACTTGTCTTCTTGATGTGCTTGCCACTTTCATCTGGACAGCTTCACCATTGGGGATTTGTTTTATTTTTTACTACTTTGAGCAGTCTCTCAATGAGTTTTTGCTTCATGGATCTAAATTTTAATTATTTTGGTCTGAAAATGGGACCAAATGGTTTGTTGAAGCCGGCAAGTTGGGTTTATCGTTCGGGGTTTAAAACATCTAGCCCAAACACGATTTGAAAGAGGTGTGTGATGGGTTCATTTGGTTTTTAGGTTTTACCCATAGAACGTGCATGTTATTAAGCCCGGCCACAATTTCATTAGGACAAATTTGACTTGACCCAACATGAACCACATAAGAATGACTAGGGCAAATGTGAAGAGGGCATGAGACAAACAAGTGCGAATCACATACTCTAAAAATCATGGCGGGTACGTTGAACCACGAAAACTATCAACCAATAGAACCACATTAACTCCAATCTCGCCAAATACAAATTTTAGAATTGATGTGGTGTGTATGGAGCGAAACATTTACATGTGCAACAATTTACAAAAGAAATTGAAGATATTGAGTAAAAATGAGACTAAAAACGAGTTCTCTATTGCATCGAGAAGTCAACGATTTCTCATAAAACAATATGAAAACCTAATTGAAAGGTTTTCTCAATATGGACGGACTAATTGAATATGTGATAGCATGGCCATTTCTTCAACTTGTGATCGATTCTCAGAGTTATTATCTCTCAAAATCTTTCGTACTACACAAATTAATTCAAAATTAATCTATCCGGAACGTTAGGAGATGAAGTCTAAAATGTTTTTTTCTTTTCTGATGGTAGAATCAGTAAATTAAGAAGCCTTGGAGGGCAAATATATAAGGATAGTGAAAGCTGACTGGAAGGTAGAAAGGGGGCGGGGGGGGAGGGGGGAGTGCACATCTCTACATGGAATTGGAATATGCGGATAAGGACATTACTGTAAATAAATGAAAAGAAAATGTGGCTTACCAAACCACGCCACGCCACGCCACGCCATACAGAAAGGGCGGTGCAATATATATCCTTTACCTAACGCTCAAATCCCACCCCCACTCCTTCGGTTTTGGTTTGATGAGCTTGAGCCACAACTCACAAGACTCACAGCTACCTCTATAATAAGTACACTAATTTCAAGATAAAATGAGCATTTATTATTGTTTTTTTTATAAAAAAATTAATTTAGCCTATAAACTTTCATAAATCTTTTAATTAAAAATAGTCTATGAATTTTTATAATTCAATTAAAAAATTCATAAACTTTTTTTCCGGTGTATACCATCGAGTTCCTGAACGGATATGTATAATCGCAGTTGACACTTTTAAGCCGTTTTACCACATCTAGATTAATCTTCATTTGATATTTGTTTATAGTTAAAACTTTCATCTCTTCTCATAAATGTGTTGAGCGGGGATCGAACGCAAGTGTTTTTTCCACTCACGCAGTCTGTGTTGACAACTGCGCCACTACTCTTGAGTGAATTCATAAACTGTTTTTAGTTAAAATATACTCAATCTATCCCAAAATGAGTGTCTTGTTTGTCTAAATTTTTTGTCTCAAAATGAGAGTCTTGTTTCTATTTTTATGTTATTATATTAATGTTCTTCCTATATTACACTTATCACTTATGCACATGGGCAAATCTGCACATGGGGTGCACATGAAATGTAGGTGGAGAAAGTAATGGTTATATTAAAAACATATTAAATTATCTTATAATTCTTAATTTTTATAAAAAAAATAAAAACAAGACGCTCATTTTAAAAAATGTATATCATCACATAAATGATGATATAAAATGTATCTAGCAAAATAAATTTGTTATCCTTTAGAGGAAAATAGCAAAAAGAAAAATATTGGACGACATATATTTGTTGCTAGATTATACTCACTTTTTCTCTCATAGGACTATACAGAATATCAGGTTGTTTGTCTTTAACATTAATCTACTACGGGCTGGCCAAATTGCCAAAAGACAATTTTCTGTGGGGCCCTTTTTCAGTTCTCAACCACATAATGGCATTTCTGCAAATAAACGAGAAGTGGAGGGTCTTTAATCTGACACCACCAAAGATTGATCCCAGCATCATAGCGAATCAAAAAACGATATTCAACCATAACAGGGCAAACCCGTCTCTTCATAGCTAAAATCCATGGCATTTCCGTAAATATTTTCTCAATTTTGGTTCATTTGCGAAGAGACCACAGGAGACCAAATTGTGAAAACTTGGCTGGTTGTATCGCCTAGTTCCTGCCCCCTATAAAAACGGCCTTTTGGAGCAAAAACCCCTCGCACTGATATTATAAGACAACACCACACCCACTACGCACCAAACCAACAATACCAACAAAGCAACGAAACGCCATGGATTCCGATTTCGGCATTCCCAGAGAGCTCTCCGATGTTCAGAAACTCCGATCTGCCTACCAGCCAGAGCTTCCTCCGTGCCTACAGGTCCACTCTCTCGCATAAACCCTGCGATTTTGTCCATTTGCTCTGTTGATGGTGCAATGGCCGATAAGTTACTGTTGCGAACTCTTCACATCGAATTCTCAGTCCAAATCGTGTTTTTACAGATTGATTTTCTGCAAGTCATGTTGAATGAGTTTGTTTTTACCGATATGTGTGTGTATTTCGATTGCTGATTGTTGTGCTTCGGTTGCTGCTAGATCTCTCTGTTTCCATGCGTGTATTCTATTATATGATCTTGTGTTTCTGTTTCTGGTTTGCTTCGGTTTTGTGTACGTTTGATGAGTTTTCAGTATTTGATGCATGTAGATTTGAAATTTTGGTTTGATAGTGTATTTGGAATCTAACTGATTACAGATTACTTTCTATGCTTATATGATGGTTTTGGTGTTGACAATTTTAGGGAGCAATGAGCTAGGAATTGTGCAATCTAGCTATACGGAATTAATAATATCAATCATTTTTTTTTTGGTGTGTTTAGATCCTTAATGTGTTCCAAAGCATTATAGCACACACAGGATGGTTCTATACTTGAATTATCGTTTCCTTTTCCCCCCCTGGGAAATGACTATTATTTTGTATAGTGTTTACTGAGGTTGTCTTTGGGGCATTTCCTTATGCAGGGAACAACTGTCAGGGTAGAATTTGGTGATTCCACTACAAGTTTGGACCCTGCTGATGCCCATGCTGTAAGCCAAGCTTTTCCTAACACTTATGGTCAGCCCTTGGCTCACTTTCTCAGGGCCACTGCAAAAGTTGTTGATGCTCAGATTATAACTGAGCATCCTGCTATGAGGTAGTCACTTGGTTTTCTCCAAGATTCTGGTTTGCATTATATTGATTGGTGTGGCACATTGGCAAACTGAGGAACTACCTGCACTACTTGTGAAGCAGCTTTGCTTGCTTCATGTATCTATCTCTTAATGTTTATTTGGTCTATGTATTATCTTTTGACAGGGTAGGACTTGTCTTTTGTGGAAGACAATCTCCTGGAGGACATAATGTCATTTGGGGTCTGCACACTGCTCTTAAAATCCACAACCCAAAGAGTACTTTGCTTGGATTTCTAGGTAAGTTGCATTGGTATATATATATTGTTGTTGGATATGTGCATTGAATAAATTTGCATCCAACTTCAGAAGAAAAAATTAGTTAGTGATGGTTCCTCTTGGTCTATGTATTTTCATACCATATGTTTGAGATGATGTCTTGACTGTCTTTAATCTCGTTCTGCTTATCTTGTATGTCTTAGTTCATCTATTAGAATCACTATTTGTCTTTTGTGTTGGAATTTCAGTTCATATCATAGATCAATATTTGTCTTCTATGTGTTGGAATATTTATTATGTATTATGGATTAGCATTAATTAATTATTAGCTCACAATTTGTAATCTGTATTCTGTACTATTAGTATTATCAAACTGTGTAGTGGAATTGGTCTATTCTTACAAATTGTGTGCTAATAATTAATCAGTTTTAATACATAATAAATATTCCAACATTATGTTGAAGCTAATAACTGAAATGCATATTGCCTATTTCCTAGTGACCCATTGGTTGGTGATTTGTTTCTGTTTTGTAATTGTTGCATTTGAAGTAAGTTGTATATTGGAGTTGACTGTTCAACAAGGTGTTACAATTCGTAAATGAATGCTATTTAAAGCTAATGCACTCTCAAATAGCATAGTTTTTATTTTTAAGAGTATTATAAATGAGCATGAGATGAAGCCGTATTGTTTTTATTTTTTATTTTTAATACTACCCTTATTATGTGTCATTGTGATCTATAATGGCATCCATGAATGAGACCTATTAAGCCTGCTAGTAGAGTGGGATTATATTTCTTCTACTAAGGACAATGTTTAAGTTGATTTTTTCACTATTTGTCAACAGGTGGTTCTGAAGGTTTATTTGCCCAGAAAACTCTTGAGATCACTGATGAGATTCTCGAAACATACAAAAACCAAGGTAGGTGTCAGTTCATGTCAATTGTCATGTTGATTATAGAAGTTTTATTTGCATGTGAGAGTATATAAACCTAAACACTGTTTTGTTTGAAAAGGTGGTTATGATTTGCTTGGGCGGACAAAAGATCAAATCAGAACGACTGAGCAAGTTAATGCTGCAATGAAGGCGTGCAATGATTTGAAATTGGATGGCCTTATCATTATTGGAGGTATTCATTTTTTTGTTGAAAATATTTAGCAACTAAACTTATTTGAGTGGTGTTATTGAGCATAAATGCTAATTTTCATTTACTTTGAAGGGGTGACGTCAAACACAGATGCTGCACAGCTTGCTGAAACTTTTGCTGTCGCAAAATGTCCAACAAAGGTACTTTGCATGTCTGCTAAATTGTTTACTCTTTACGTCGAAAGTAGGCTTGTAATTTATTACCTTACTAAACTTAACTAATTGAATCTTTTAACTATACAGGTGGTCGGTGTCCCTGTTACTTTGAATGGTGATCTTAAGAACCAATTTGTTGAAACAAATGTTGGGTTTGATACAATATGCAAGGTATAACTAATAGTCTAATACTGTGTGAGTTTCTTGTAGTGTTGGACATTGAATGTGATCAGGGACAAGGTCTTATGTGCAATGGATTTGCTGCTGCGAAAATGTTTATATAAATTATTCCTTGAATTAAATTGGTCTAGTGGCCTAGTATTTCCCTTTTTGTTCACCTGTGGCACACTTGATCACTAAGGGGGAGAGGCTATTGATTATTCTCTGCCTCTCCTTTGAGACACGCAAGTAGTAATAAGCTACTGAGTGAGGTCAAATGAGACAGATTCCATCACTGCCATAGGACCCATGAAGAGTAGAAGGTTATTGTTTGACAGTTTGACACTATAATGCAGTTGATAACCTTGTGGAAGAAAATGAAACCATCTTTTATTCTATTTCTTATCAGGTTAATTCTCAGCTCATCAGCAATGTCTGCACTGATGCTCTTTCAGCAGAGAAGGTAATTGCCAGAACTGATGCCAACTAATTTTTGGTTTGTTATTGAATATTATACATTTCATGTGGTTGTAAATTGTAAATTCAATCTCTCTTGCATTTTCCCCTGATTTTTTTAATTGCATGCGTCTTTGCTTTTACAGTATTATTATTTTATCCGACTCATGGGTCGGAAGGCATCACATGTGGCGTTGGAATGCACTCTACAATCTCATCCAAATATGGTTAGCATCTTGTGCTCATCATTTTAAGTTTACATTGTTTAGCATTCATGTGTCTTCTACCTATGACTCTTTCTGCAACCACATTGTATAATTTTACAGGTAATACTTGGAGAGGAGGTTGCCGCATCAAAGCTCACACTTTTTGACTTGGCAGCACAAATCTGTGATGCAGTTCAGGCCAGGGCAGAACAAGGTTTGGAATAGTAGAAGTTGCCTTTTGTTGCTCTATCTCACCCCCAATTTTTGCTGGACTTCTGTTGTGGTTATCATTGTTGTCTGACCTAATTTATTATTCCCAGACAAGAACCATGGTGTAATCCTGCTGCCAGAAGGGCTTATAGAAAGCATACCTGAAGTATATGCTCTCTTAAAGGTAAGCCATGCATTAAACATATTAACACTTACTGTGTTTCCAATTTCTCACCCCACAAACGTGGACATGGGTGAAGCTTTTAAGTTATGCCTTCTCGTGCCCTAAAAAAAATTGGGGATGTGATTTTGTCTGCTAATTTTCAATATGATATTGTTCTTTAATATTGGTAATTTATACTTTAGGAAATCCATGGATTGCTCAGGCAAGGTGTTTCTGCTGATAAAATTGCTTCCCAACTTTCCCCCTGGGCATCTGCATTATTTGAGTTTATGCCGCCTTTTATTAAGAAACAGGTTCTAATTTATCTAAGCTTTTTTGTATGGAGAGATACCTAGTACTTGAGTCTGTTCAGATGAGCTTTAGAACATATCTAAATTGGGATGTTTAATTTTACAGTTGCTCCTTTTCCCTGAATCAGATGACTCTGCTCAACTATCCCAGGTAGTATGCTTAACACACACACGCACACACACACGCGCACACACACACGCGCACACACACACACACACACATATATATATATAATTTAAATTTAGCACTAAGCTCTGCATCCTTTAGAAGTTAAAATATATGAATGCTCTCATCTTCAGATTGAGACTGAGAAACTTCTAGCCCATCTTGTGGAGACTGAAATGAACAAGCGTCTGGTATGTTATTGTGATCTCATAGCTTCATTTTCTGTTCGTATATTTTGTGGTCTTCAAAGTTAAGTTTTGTTAAATTATGAAATGTAAAGTAACTTAATGATTTGTTTGGTTCACCAGAAGGAAGGCACGTACAAAGGGAAGAAATTTAATGCTATTTGCCACTTCTTTGGCTATCAAGCTCGGGGATCCTTACCATCAAAGTTTGACTGTGATTATGCCTATGTATGTAATCATCTAAGGTTCCTGGCTACAAAAAAATAAGTTATTATTATTATTATTATTAATTAATCATGGTCCAATATATATGTGTACAGGTCCTTGGGCACATCTGTTACCATATACTGGCAGCTAAATTGAATGGGTACATGGCAACTATTACTAACCTGAAGAATCCTTCGAACAAGTGGCGTTGTGGTGCTGCTCCACTTACGGTAGGGTGTCTCACTCTGTTTATACTTATTAGATACCATACCATTTCTTTATCTTACGTATTATTATGGTCTTCCTCTCTATTATAACTACTCCGGAAGAAAGATCTTTACCATCCATTGTTCCTTTTCTTATCTTATATGCAGTCCAGGTTTTTTTTTTTGTGAATGTTTGCAATGCTTAAAGTTTTTTACCACCCGTTTTTGATTATCTAGGCAATGATGACGGTTAAGCGTTGGGCTCAGAATCCGAGGACCTCTTCCATTGGGAAGCCTGCCATTCACCCAGCTACCGTGGATTTGAAAGGCAAAGCATACGAGTAAGTCCATTCATAACATGCACCTGCCCGTTAGGTAGGTAGAATAGGGGGAAAAGACAAACAAAATTTTTTTTTCAATTTTTGTTTTTCTTCTCTTGAGTAGGGTGTAGTCTGACGGTCCTTGTAATTCAGTATCTATGCCGAAAGTTCTATAAAGCTATGGTAAAACAATTTTTTTAAGTCTTAATTAAAACTGACGCCTGACCTTTGGCTGCAGGCTGCTGAGACAAAATGCAAGACAGTTTTTGATTGATGATCTTTACAGAAATCCAGGGCCCATTCAGTACGATGGTCCAGGTGCTGATTCTAAGCCTGTTACCCTATGTGTTGAAGATCAGGATTACATGGGTCGTATCAAGAAACTACAGCAATATCTTGACCAGGTGAGTGAACTTTTAGAACTCCAAAGTTATAGGACATGCTAAGGGTCTTATAATTTGAGCAAGTTAGGCAAGCATTTATTGTCAGTTGCTTGTTCTGTTGAAGTAATTTTTGATGCGGTTAATGATCCCTTACTGGCTCCTCACTTTCCAGGTCCGCACCATTGTGAAACCAGGATGCTCACCAGATGTACTGAAGGCAGCTTTGAGCATTATGTCATCCGTGACTGACGTTCTTTCTGTAATGTCCGTGCCTTCTTCCAATGGCCTAACATCCCTTTGAGGGCATAACTTAAATTGTTCATCTTATCTTAAACTGCCCAGCACCTTGATTAAACTTCAATTTCTCTGTTTATGAAATGCCGGTGAGGTACTATAGCCGATGATAAGAAGCCGATTATTCTTTTTACCTTTACCATTTTGGTTTTTAACTCTTGTGCAAGAGGATCACTGAGAGTACAATTTTACCGAGTTATGTGAAACTAAATTTTACAGATTTTCTGTTTTACATGCTGTTTTAAACTGTTGGCTTGTTTCTCAGACTCTTTACTTAAGAGCTCTAGCTGTTTAGTAGGTGTATGGCAAGGTTGGAACGAGGAATGGATATGATTAACGATGATTGACAACAAAATGAAAATGTTGTTTTGTTTAACGTTAAATAAAAAATGACATCCTTGTACCAATGTAATGGACAACAAAATGACTGGAGCTTAAAAAAAATTACTGATCCTAAAAGATGTACAAATAATGTGTTCTGTAATGCCCATTGTAGTGCTACCTCATTACATATTTAATTTTGGAACAAATATTGTTTAAAATTATGAATCAGCCCAATCTATATTTTTTTAGCAACAGCCCGTTCTTAAACTGTGAATAAGAAAAAAAAAAAAAACTTAATTAACAACTTAAGTTACTGTCACAAGTTAATGATTATATGACTCAAATATACAAGAAAACTTTTAAAGATATAAAATAGTTTTGTTTCTCCTAAACCGACTAAATTTTTAGGTTTTGTTTTTTTAGCCATTATAAAAACTATTTTCATATTAATTAAAATCATTCAACCGATAGTTTTCAAGTGTTACGTTAGTATTTGTTAGTATGTCATTACGCTATGTCAAATATGGACTCCACGCGTAAATGTCACGTCACCTTATTGTTATTAAAATATTATTATTTTTATCTTGTTAGCTAAACTCAACGAATTCCGTCTCTAAATTTAATGACGATGACTATTTTTATCATGTTTGCTAAAATCAATTATTGTAATCATCTTTCGACATACTTTAAACTAAAATCGATACGTTTTGGATAGTTCGGAAACTATTTTGAACATTTATCCAATGTGTTTTTCGGCCTGATCTATTAGCAAAATATCATACAAACATCTCCATAACTTTCCACGTAGTAAGGAGGCCCTTGCTTGCTCTAGCCCTAGCGCGCCCAAAGATTGGAAACGGTATGATATTTGAAAAATTAGGAAATATATGAGGGGCTTAAATGGAAATATAAAAAGAACCCGCTGCTAGTTAAAAAAGTTTGAATTTCAAAAATGTTCCCGTTAACCCAACGATCCCACCCAACGGTTACGCAATATAAATTCGATGCGCCTCGCCATCTCACTTCCTCGGTGACCAATTTCTGTTCAGAGAAAGTGAAAGAAGAGACGAGACTCAAGAGGGAGAGAGATGGAGAAAATTCCGACGACAGTATCTGCAATGGAGGCTTTCGAGAAGCTGGAGAAGGTCGGAGAAGGCACTTATGGGAAGGTTTATAGAGCCAGAGACAAGGCCACTGGGAAGATCGTCGCCCTCAAGAAGACTCGCCTCCACGAGGACGAAGAAGGTGTCCCTCCCACCACTCTCCGCGAGATCTCCATCTTGCGTATGCTCTCCAGGGACCCTCATGTTGTCAGGTAACAGATTCTCCATCTGCCTATGGTTTAGTGCTTTTGCATTTCCTCTTCTGTAATGATGAATTCTAGGGGTTTTTATTCGTTTTCT
The DNA here is from genome assembly GCA_036897625.1 of Pelargonium cotyledonis. Classification (NCBI taxonomy): domain Eukaryota; kingdom Viridiplantae; phylum Streptophyta; class Magnoliopsida; order Geraniales; family Geraniaceae; genus Pelargonium; species Pelargonium cotyledonis. The sequence continues at coordinate 22,596 of JAYMTA010000872.1, forward strand.
GTTGATTGTGCAAATTAGGGTTTATGTCTGTGGTTTTGATTGTTTTTAGAGATTTCGATCTGGTTTCGTGTGAGGATTATGAACTGATTTTGGTTGTCCTGGGCGTCTCTTTTGGATAATTTCATCCTCTTTTTTTCGTTTAGGTTTTACGCACTAAGGAGCTTTTCACTCCTAGAGTCAATTGACTTCTTATAAATGGTTGAATTAAATGATGCTTGAGAATTTCCTATGCCATACCTTCGCAGATCTTTGAGATTGTGTATTTGCTTAATTACTGTTTATTATTGTTGTATCAATGTGGAAAAACAGGTTGATGGATGTCAAACAAGGCCAAAACAAAGAGGGGAAAACAGTCCTTTACCTGGTGTTTGAGTATATGGACACAGATCTGAAGAAATATATCAGGTCCTTCCGTCAATCTGGAGAGAACATTCCTACCAATAATGTTAAGGTAGAGATGGATTCAATTTAATCTTCCATGTTATGATATATAATATTATTGATATTGAAAATTACGAAGTAAAATTTATTGATTCATAAGGTTGCGTTTAGTAACATGAATGTTATTTGAAATACGTATGTAATGTTTGGATAATCATAGGATTTCAAATGAGAAGGTAACAATTGTCATTTGAAATCTCATGTCATAGGCATGTTGTGAATATTATTGGATTTGACTCAAATTCAAATCCAAATTCTCGGAGTTCCTAAACACTTGATTGGGCTCAAATTCAGTATTTGAAATGACATGTTGGTTCCCGAACACACATTATTTGTTTGGTAATATGAATCTAAGGTGCAATATTTGTTGATTTTTTTATACCAGAGCTTGATGTACCAACTCTGCAAGGGTGTTGCTTTCTGCCATGGTCATGGAGTCTTGCACAGGTAT
>JAYMTA010000873.1:0-23484 GCA_036897625.1 Pelargonium cotyledonis
TCAAAATAAAAAAGAGGACACTCATTTTAAGACGGATGGAGTATATTGTATTGAAACCATGAAAAGCTCCAAAAGACACACCATGAGGTGGGGTCCACACGATCACGCGGATGCACCCAAAGAGTCACGTGAAGGGAGGAGGCGGGGTGGAGTCCGCATCATGTATGCTGCGCTCGCATACACGGTGACATGGCTCTCTCAGTCACGCTATCACGTGCGCCGAACTAAGCACGTGCTAAACCTGACCCCACACACATGGACCCACTCAGACACTTTCCTCTCATTGGATTACCTGTCACATCACGGATGTGGACAGTTACTGAACGCGGGAAGCGACCGCTTTCGCCGCGTGTCAGATCTCGTCAAGCTCACCATCTTTTTCAAAATCCCAATCCATTTTCACACCCAACACTGCTTCATTTCCATGGCCTCTCGCTTCCCTTTTTCTCAGCTTTCGCACAATACCATCTCCGGTTAATTTCACGATCCTAATTAACCTTCTATCCGCGCCGATCTAGCTACCAGATCACAACTCTCATTCCTCGACGGCCATATTGAGCTAATTAGCTTCCGTAACTCTGTTTTGTTGTTGAATTTAATTCAATTTTTCGTTTCCAGAAACCCAGTTTTTGTGCTGGATTAAGCTTCTCGGAGCTGTTCTGCTTCAGTAATCTAATCAATTACTCGTGGAATTGGTGATTGGAATTGTTGAAAGAGGTTTTCAGAGATTTCGGAGATGACTTCGGGGACGAGACTCCCGACATGGAAGGAGAGAGAGAACAACAAGCGGAGGGAACGGCGGAGGAGAGCGATTGCGGCGAAGATCTTCGCCGGACTGAGAATGTACGGCAACTACAACCTTCCGAAGCACTGCGACAACAATGAGGTCCTCAAGGCTCTATGCAACGAGGCCGGCTGGACCGTCGAGCTCGACGGCACCACCTACCGGAAGGTAAATTTTTTTTGTTTTTCTGCTTTCTCTAGTTTCTGAAAAAAAATAAATAAATAATAGCTTCTCTTCGAGTTCCTGGTCGGTATGTGCTAAGATGCACCGATTTGTCCTTGCATTTTCGCTTTCGTGGTGCTAATTAACTGTGAGTCGCTGTATCTGCGGTGGTTCGTGCTAACTGACGCCGTATAAACAGTGCATGATAGCAACGGGTGATGAATAGCATGTGAACAGTAATATAGTTTTGCTAATTAACGGTCAGTGCCGTATTTGATTTGGTCGTGCTACCGTGCGCAGTATGAACAGTGCAGGATAGCAACATGAGTTGAATTGAGTGTGAACAGTAGTAAAATTAGGCAATTAGTTGCTGTGTTTAGTTTTGTGCCGCACGATGCTAGCATGCGACGAGTCCGTGTGCGGATGCTAGCTGTACTTGAAAGCTGAATCGGTGCATTCAATTTAATGGAGTTCTCATGCAAAGTCGCAAACAGATAGAAGCACGACACGGCGCACGTTAGCGCTGCCGGAAATTGACCGGTCTTATGCGGCTAACGTTACGATCAATTCTATCTTGCATTAGATTCTTCTGCTAGTTTTCAACTCCGGCGCACATTAGATCGGGTCAATTAAGACTCTTTTATTTTACTTTTCCTTTTCTTTTGCCACTTTTCTGAGAAGGTCTCAAGCTTTAGATTCTCAGTCACTGTGTGCTTCTTGTGAGTTGTAAACAGTAACGCAGATCTCGAGATGACCAAAATGTCCTTACTGAGTCTCGAGGGAAAAAAAAAACAAAACAAAACAGAAATGCTTTTGCTTTTGTTCTGTAGAAATGGAAATAGCAGTGTTACAACTTACAAGGGTCTGTGAATCTTGTGATGCCATGTTATGATGTTTTGAGTTTTTGCTGCACAAAAAAGCAGCACTTGCCTATCTCAGCTGTGGTGTGCAGTTTTGCTATTTCAGAGGTCCTTTTAGCCTTAGCAGACCTGCTGGTTATAGACTAAATTGTTTGTTTGTTTATCTGGAGTGGCAGTTCAATTATTTGGAGTGCATTTATTAACTATACATTCAATTAAAAACCTGTCATTTGAATTTGAACTTTAAGATTTTATAATGTCATCTGCTAGTCCTTTTCTGAGTTGGGCTGGCTTGTAGTAAATGAGGTTCAGTCTCTTTTGATGGGTGATAGTGATCAAGAATTGGGAATTGGGACTCTTGTATAACTTGGTTGTTATTGTAGGGAGGATGTTTATATGGCATGAATTTGAAAGTGAGCTTATATATAATTTCTACCAATGAGCTTGATTACCTGTCAATGCTGGCAGCAGGCCTAAACTGGTTGGACAAGAAAAGGCACGAGTTTTTCTTCGGGCTAACTTGTCTCGCCTCTCAATGGAAAAAGGATAAGTCCGATGAAAAGTTGCAAAGTACTAATGCATGAGTTTTTTGCCCACGGCCTGAATTGTCAAGTCTAAGCTTGATGACAAATAAACAAGGGGAAAGAAAAGTAGTTTTATCATTTATGAGGCGAATGCTTCCTTACCCTAGGGAAGAAAGTTTATGGTGTCGCGTTATGTTGACAAGCTTCTTTGAAAATTTGAGATTAAAGTAAAATTTATGTTCTTGGTTAGTTACATAGTTGTTCTGGAACATGATGTCCCTGAATAGTGTGAGCATATTAGGAAGTTCATTTTGAAATTTCGATTAGGAGAAAAGTTCTATGATAAATTATCATTTGACCAACAAAATTGAGTTGGCATCTCTTTTCACTGGTTTCCTCATTTGCTACTTCATGTACCTACTCTCAGTAGCTTATCGAGGAATTGCAAAGTGTACAAAAGCCTATGTTAAATTCTTTGCATTCATGTCTAACCAATGCTAGGTTTAGGACTGTATTGCTTTGGAATTGAGCTTTTTTGTCATCTTCTAAACAAAATTAAAGGAAAAAATAGCAATTTACAATTTGATTGTATAAAGATCTTCCATTATCCTTCAAATCCTTTAAGTTTGTGTATTTTATAACCTGATCATCCTTCTATTCCTGCAGGGTTGCAAGCCTCTGGAGCGCATGGATATTTTGGGTGGATCTGCTACTGCAAGCCCTATCACATCTTACCACCCGAGTCCCTGTGCTTCATATAATCCAAGCCCCACCTCATCTTCCTTCCCTAGTCCAGCCTCGTCCTCTTATGCTGCTAACCCCAACACTGAAGCCAGTTCCCTCATCCCGTGGCTAAAGAACCTCTCATCTGCATCCTCGTTAGCCTCCTCTTCGAAACTCCCGCAGCTTTATGTTCATACGGGCTCCATTAGTGCTCCGGTCACCCCTCCATTGAGCTCTCCATCCCGAACCCCAAGAATCAGAACTGACTGCTGGGACGACCAATCTGCCCGCCCAAGCTGGGTCGGGCAGCACTTCCCCTTCCTGCCATCTTCCACTCCCTCTAGCCCCGGTCGACAAGTAGTTCCCGATCCAAAGTGGTTTTCTGGGATTCGAATCCCACAGAGCGGGCCAAATTCTCCGACATTCAGCCTTGTTGCATCTAATCCGTTCGGCTTCAAGGAAGAAATGTTTGCTGGTGGTGGATCCCGTATGATAACTCCCAGGCAAAGTGGGACATGCTCTCCTGCTATTGCAGCAGGTTGTGATAACAATGCCGATATCCCAATGTCCGAGGCGTTTGCAGATGAGTTTGCCTTCAGAAGCAACATGGCAAGGCTGGTGAAGCCGTGGGAGGGAGAGAGGATTCACGAAGAATCTGGATCCGACGATCTAGAGCTAACGCTTGGAAACTCGAGAACCAGGTATGTTGACATCAATATTTGAATGCATGCACGGGTAGAAGTTTAAGGTAGCGTTTGGATTAGAATTAAGAATCAAAATGAGAATGAGATTCTCAATGTTTGTGTTTGGATTACGAGTTCATTCTCATTCCCATTACAAGTTTGTGGATCCAAATGCTTCGTAAATGGACTGCATCTTACTTAAGCTATGTCATGTTTCAGATAAATAGTTCAGCAAACGAAAAGATCAACGGTATCTATGCTTGGAGTACAAATGTTGACCCCTTATTTTTGCGGTTTGAGACAAAAGAGTTAACTAAGGGAATCAGAGCGCATAGGAGCCTATCTTCTTCTATTTATTTTCGACTTGTGAGTGGCGGGTTCTTGAAGGCATGGGTGAGTTTCTTTGTCGAAATGTAATCCCACACTTCACGAAAGAACCAATGTTTTGCATGTAAGGAATTGCAGCATGATTTTTGGGTTACTGTTCAAATTAGTTCTTAAGATATTGATTGTATCAGTTATGAAACTCTTCACATATTTCTTGCACACATGAGGTAATGAAGGGCTATACTACAAATCTTTTCTTCTTGTTTCACTGACAATTTGAAACTATACCCGCATACACTCAAAACTTAACACACATTTTTGCGGGGTTAGATCACATACTTCATGCGGATTGAGTTTTACATTGAAAAATTGTGGGTCGAGCAAGTGCTAACACACAGTAACTTATCTAAAACTCGAATTGCTTGCTCAAAATCAAAAGTATCCTATTGCCAATTGTTGGTAAGACAACAAAATAATGCAACTTTTGTAGACATAATATAATTGATGTGGACCAACCCTAACACTAGCACCACTACAACTACAACATTGTCTGTGGAATGCTTAATATTGGCTGCTACAGAGTTTTGTCCCTTTATATTCTCTTGGGCTATCTCTTGATCAATGCCTTGGAGAGTGGATTATTATGTGACTTGCTTTTTTGTCTGGTCAATGCCTACTATGATTGACCCAACTTATGTTTTTTTCTCTTTTCTAGTTTTCCAACAAATTTTGTTCTCATTTTGTGATTGTAGTTTGATTTTTCCATGTGTGAGAGTGAGACCTCAATCCTCTTGGTCAAAGATTTGGTGATGAGTTGTGAGTTTTCATTGTGGTGACCACTTCACTCACCTTAAAGAGAACAAAATGATTCTCCACAAAGAGCAAGGTAAAGAATTTAGTAGCTAGCTAGCTAGGGTGTTCATAAGTTCAAATTTGGACAGTATCTATCAAACTTTAACAAATTTTAGAACTGTGTACCAAATGTTGGTTGATCTTAAATTAGACTGATTAAACTAAAAGTTTGAAAAAAAAATGCATTATTAATAGAAGAAGTTTTGAAAATAATAATTGAAACACATAGAATTGGAGTGAAATCAATTGTTTTTGTCACATACCTAACGAAACTCAAATTAAATGTATTTAAGTTAAATCTGGTTCGCTCCAAATCATGAAAACTCTATTTGTAGCAGATTGCTCTAAGGTTTTCATTTCACTACACATATTTGTTGGCAAATTACTTAAACGGATCAGGTCTTGTAAATTTTAAGCTAAACAATTTAAATAAGTTGTATTGTCAATTTGCTCATAAGTGCTCCGCAGTTGTATTAATGTTATTCAATGTATTTAATATCATGTAAAGTTTGGATTGACCAATTTAATAAAATATTAAACTCTCTACATAACTTGCGAATATGAATTCACCCTTACATGCAAATCTAACAATTTCAATTATGATTCGGGACACTGACACAACTCTGATTTAACTACATTTGGGTTTAGTCGGCTAACTTTATTAGATTAATAAGTAAGTTGTGTTTTCAAACTTTGAACCTATTCATTCAAAGTTGTTAGTCGTGTTACTCATAAACACCTTGTGTAATTCAACTTGGTTAATAAATGAAGTTCGGGCTGGCCACGAAAACGAATGGCTACCCATCCGTGATATTATATGAGCCTACATTAGTGGCAATATCGTAAATTAGCAACAAAACCCGGTCCTAACAAGTAAAAAACAAGCCAGCGCCATGTATTTAGCTGATTTTTAGCTCTCCACTTCTCATTTCCATTTCCCCGGGTCTCGCTCAAAACCACTCCCGGTTTCACGAGCTGTTTTCCGATCTTCACCTTCAGATCTAGCACCATCACATCACAAACTACACCCCAAAACGTCCCCGTTTCAGCTCAAGTCTGCGTCCCGGTGCTCAATCAGCTCCCCTGATTATTATTTTTCTTCTGAATCTGAATCAGTTGTTTCGTCAACTCGACAACCCGGAGATTTTGTGTTTTCCGGTGGGTTTCTTAGCTCTTCGGTGCTGGAACTTTGAGGAAAACGTCGAGTTAGTGTGGCTGATCGAAGTGATGACGTCGGGGGCGAGGCTCCCGACATGGAAGGAGAGAGAGAACAACAAACGGAGAGAGCGGCGGAGGAGAGCGATATCAGCGAAGATCTTCGCCGGACTGAGAATGTACGGAAACTTCAAGCTCCCGAAGCACTGCGACAACAAAGGGGCCCTCAAGGCTCTCGGCAACGAGGCCGGCTGGACCGTCGAGGCTGACGGCACCACCTACCGCAAGGTAATTTCTCTTCTTCACCGATTTCCGAAGAATAAATTTGCTTTCTTTCTTTTCAGAAAGCAAAATTTTTCTGTTGGTTCATTAGCTGAAGTGAAAATTTAGTGCCTTTAATCATCTATAGCTAGCTCCGGCGGCCAGTTTTTGCTTACCGGTGTGAGCTAAGGTGCGCCCGATTGGGCTGCGCATTTTAGCTGATAGCAGCATCAGGAGCTCGAGATGCAATGTTCTCGAGTTAGCTTCAACAACTGTAGCCTAATAGAAGCGCATTTTAGCATGTGCTCCTAGTTGTTGTAGGTGTGGATGTTTAGATGGTGAAAGTGGCATTTTTTTGGTTGCGTGTGTGCCTTGCGCAGATTTCGGCGGATGTTGGAGTAACTGGAAGTGGAATCAGAGGATTTGAGTCATTTGACCCAAATCACCCGCTAACATGCACCGGCCATGGAGGCACATGTTAGGGGTGGTACAGATTGGACTGGTCTTGTTTTGGTGACGCCATGTTTCTATGAAGGTTGTTTAGATTCTTTTACTGCCGGATCCGGTCAATGTTCTTCCTTTTGTTCACTTTCTTTGAAGACGTGAAGAAAAATAGATTCTTCTCTACTTTCTATTGACAACAATGCCGGTCCCATTAAGACCAAAGTGCCCTTTTTGAACCTCCAAAAATACCCACAGTAGCTTTACTTTTGACATGGGAATAGGTAGATTGCGAGGGAATTTTTTTTTTCCGGATTCTTTTATGTGTTTGCAATAGACAAGAGAGCATACCATTTACTCAGTTTTTTACCATTTGAGAGATCTCTTAGCTTCACAGTGATTGTGAGAATATTTCCTTTCTATTTTTATCTGGAATTGCAGTTCTATAAGGGTAGTTCTATTTACTCTTTTAACTTGCCTTGTTGCACTCTTTTGGTGTAGCACATGATATTCTTTCACTTGCTATAAAGATTGCAAGAAGTTTATGGTTGATTCGAAACATCAATCAACTATTTGCATCTTCCTAGTCATGGTCATTGAGAAATTATTGTTGTTAGTCCTTTCCTGATTTGGTCGTATATGAATGAGTTTCAGTTTTACTATATACTTTTTATGGGCATAGATTCTCTTCCTTTTTTCCCTTGCAAAAGTTGCTGCCAATTTTCACAATAGGTTATTAGGTGAACCAACTATTGCAACCGAGTGTTCCCGTTTTGGGTGTTTTGTCCAATGAATTATGCCCATGGATGATTTCACGACCATTAGAGTAGGAAACCTAGTTAAGGTGGCGTGATCCCTTTGTTGACCTTCTTTTGACTAGAGTATTACTCTATTAACTTCATGATTTTGTTTCACTTACTATAAAGATTGCAAAATGTTTACAGAGGAGTCTTAAATATAATATCATTCAACTATTTGCATCTTCATAGTCATGGTACTTGGTACCCTCATGATGCATTTTTACCTTTCAACCTCACGAAATAATTGATGTTGGTCCTTTCCTGATTTGGGTGGATATGAATGAGTTTCAGTTGTACAGTCAATGCTTTAATGGGTATAGATTCTCTTCCTTTTTTCCCTTGTCAAAAGTTGCTGCTAGTTTCCTCAATAGGTTATTAAGTGAATCAACTATTGCAACTGAGGTATGCCCGTTTTGAATTTTTTGTCCCTTTAATTATTCTTGAGTCTCGGGGAAGATTTGAAGATCATTGGCGTACGGAACCTAGTTTAGGTGGCATAATTAACCTCTTTGTTGACCTTCTTTTGAGTATTACTTTATGATCTTCAAGAGCGAAACATACCAATAATAAAAATATGAAACTATAAGTGATATTGCTGGATCTTCATAGTCATGGTAGTTGGTGTCCTTTTTATAAAAAAATTACCTTTGAACGTCACAAAATAATTGTTGTTGGTCCTTTCTTGATTTGGGTGTATATGAATGTGTTTCAGTCTTATGGTCAATGATTTATGGGCATAGATTCTCTTCCTTTTTCCCCTTGTCAAAGTTGTTGCCAGTTTCCACAATAGGTTATTAGGTGAACCAACTATTGCAACCGAGTGTCCGTGTTTTGAATGTTTTGTCCCATGACTTAAGCCAATGGGCTTGGGGAATATTTCGCGGCTATTGGAGTAGGAAACCTAGTATTGGTGACTTGACCCCCTTGTTGACATTCTGAGTATTACTCTATGAACTTCCAAACCAAAAAGAACAAATAATACGATAGTAAACTATAAGCAATATTGCTGGAGAAGATGGTTGCGGGTGTCTTACGTTGCTTTTGCCCACAGAAATTTTTGGAGACAATGGGAGTTTTATGCTCTTTGTGGTAGAGGTGTGGGGCCTTATATGATGAAGTATTCTATATTAATGTTATATCCTACGACAAAATAAGAACTTTGGTATTAGTTTGACCACAATGCCTATTGAGACTAGGGCAAAACATTGCTTTCTTATGATCTAACCAAGAAATATAAGTCTTCAGTGCTCATACTTTGTATCTTTTTTAACTTTTGGTCTAATTATATGCCTTGATACACATTCCGTCTCAAAATGAGTGTCATCTTTTTCATTTTTGTAAAAATTTAGAATAAGTCGGTTAGGATTAGACTTTTCTCCTATACCCCATGCACTCTTGTTCTAACAAACTTATTTGAGGTATATTTGTGATAAATTAAGGCATTACTAATTAATGCTGCTGTAACTGTGGGGTAATCATTAGTGATCAGCATAGCTTAAAATTTACAGAGTTGATAGGGAGACTGCATTAGGACTGGATAGTGATGATAGTCATATAAGTATGCCGTGAGTAGCATGCTCTGAACGAATTAAGTTAAACCGTTAAGAATTAGCATTCACCTAACATATCCACTCTGAAAATTTGTTAATGAACACGCAATTCCAGAAATTTAACCAAGATAGAAGAGATATGATGCTATTCAGTTGAAACTCGAGAATTTGTGTTGGCTGACTTGTAAAGTAGTTGAATTTTGTTAGAAAATAAATGTTGTGCAGATATTGTTTGTTACAATGTGTGAAATGCATCAGCATGAACATATATGGGCCTAAAGAAATCATGGTTTATCATCAAAATGTTTTTTTCTCTCCTTATTCGTAATGTTGCAATTTGAATGTTTATTTTCCAAATCTTGCAGGGTTGTAAGCCAGTGGAATCCATGGATGTGATGGGTGGTTCAGCGACTGTAAGTCCATGTTCGTCTTACCACCAAAGCCCTTGTGCTTCATATAACCCGAGTCCAGCCTCCTCATCCTTCCCAAGTCCAGCCTCGTCCTCTTATGCCATTAATACCAATGGTGATGGCAATTCCCTCATCCCGTGGCTGAAAAACCTCTCATCTTCTTCCTCATCGGCCTCCTCCAAGCTCCCCCATCTTTACATCCACGGTGGCTCCATTAGTGCCCCGGTCAGCCCACCCATAAGCTCTCCAACTGCCCAGACCCCCCGAATGAACGCTGACTGGGACGACCAATCAACACGGCCGAACTGGGGTGGACAACACTACCCTTTTCTTCCATTGTCCACTCCCCCGAGCCCAGGTCGCCAGATCATTCCTGATCCACAGTGGTTTGCCGGTATCCAACTCCCTCAAGGTGGGCCAAATTCTCCCACATTCAGTCTAGTTTCTTCCAAACCATTTGGTTTCAAGGAAGACATGTATGCCGGTAGTGGATCCCGTATGGCGACTCCAGGCCAAAGTGGGACATGCTCTCCAGCTATCGCAGCGGGTTGTGATCAGAATGCTGATGTTCCTATGTCTGAAGCGATCTCAGACGAGTTTGCTTTTGGAAACTATATGACGAGGATGGTGAAGCCGTGGGAAGGAGAGAGGATCCATGAAGAGAGTGTATCCGACGATCTAGAGCTCACACTTGGGAGCTCAAAGGCCAATTGTTTTGACATGAATACTTGAATGAATAGGTAAAATGACCTGTTTCCTTGTGCTCTCTAGTTGTTACATTATTGCAAAATAGTTGTAAAAAAGGGCGATCCATTGCTCCCATCATTGTGGAGTCTCGCACGTCAAGGCTTAACTACAAAGATAGTGATATTTATGCTAAGATAGTGGTATTTATGCTGTTTAGCAAGTAAAAGATCAAGGTGAGTCAGTGTAGGAGCTTCCCTCTTTTCTTCATTCTATTTTATCCTCTTTTTAATTACTTTTAAATTTGATGTAGTTTAGCTCTTCGATGTGTAGGGTGTTTTCACAAATCGCAACTCATTCATTTGGTCTCTTCTGTAAAACCTATATTGACTGTCTTTGATTCTTGGATTGTAGAGTTGTCAATTCAGGTTTCAGGTTGGGTCCGGGTTGAAAAGGTCAAACCTGAACCCAATTCCAAACTATTTCAGTTTATTTCATATTAAAATTTAAAAAATGTGTTGAATTGTAAGCGCCTGTGAATTGGTTTCAAATTACTTATCTCCTTTTGGATTGTCAATGGTATTACTACTCAATGATTCATGTGAGTTGGACTTCAACTCTTTGTGCTACTTTGATATGAAACTGACAATTTGGACTTCAATCTGCGGTCATTTTAAATTTGTCTTGTATTTTTGTGACCTAAATTTTACCTTAAAAATCGCAGATAGGGTTGGACAACCTGCAATCACAACCACATCTTCCTTATAAAATTTCCTATTTGAAACTTACATCTCTTACAGGTCAGGTGAGATCTTTTCAGCTTGAACAATAAAAACGATTGAAACATGATATGCCACTTTTACTTGATAATGTAGGATGAATGGCTGTGGGCAGCTACTTGCTTGTCAATGGAGATGAAGTGGAAAATAGACTGGCCATCTGTTTCTCCCCAAACCCTAGAAAAAGTGGCTTATAATTGTGTAGCTTGGTTTCATGCATATGGTCAATGGTAGAGCTATGATGATGACATGAGATGCACTACAAATGAGAAGCATATGGGACCATTTGCTCTTCCCATTTTGTAGCTAAAACCCAACCTGGACAGATCACAACATTTTGTAGCTTATCCAGTTAGCTACACTACACCATGTGAAATTTTCACCCATTATTTGAATTTTTTGTATTGCACATGTTGTTTGGTTTTGTGCTTTCTTTATTTTAATCTCAGCTTGTCTTCCCATCTTCAGATAAACCAAAAATAGAAGCTTCTGCAAGTTTTAGCAATGCCCAATATATGAGAATATATTAATGTCATATTATCTTATGGGTTGATCTATTTTGTTTAGAGAGACAATTCGGATTTTGAATCTGAACTGAATCGGAGTTTGGGTTTGAGTTCATAAAAATTAATCCAGATCCTATTCAAGATTAAGGGTCTGTTCGGATTCAGATTTTAGACACAAATGGAATCGAACAAGAGACATTGAGACAAATTGAGAACCAACCTCACATGATCAAGAAACAATGAGATAAACTGTACATAATCTCCAAATGTTTCAATCAATATATTTAAACTTTCTTGTCCACATAAGTAATATATACAAAGTTTCCAGCATTACATGATAACAGGAAGAAAAAAAAAATCCGCATTCTTAATTCTGTACAACCACTTGGCCACCAATTGCTTCAATGTTAAAAATTGAATATAGACAGTTACCGAGAAGAGAAATGCGGGAACAATGCATAATTTATACAAGAATTGTGGTTACTTGGCCATACCAATTGCTTAATACGAGTGCACTTGGCCATACCAATTGCTTAATACGAGTGCTTATCATATAGATTTGAGAGAGCCTGATAGAGAATGGCAGCTGCAGGAGGTCTAGGCAATGAGCCGAGAAGAATATCAGATGCACTTATGGACGGATTGCCATAGAATCGAGAATTTTCCTGTCTTCGGGTTGTCACTATACTACCTTCTAGAGAGCATCCAACAAACGCACCTGTAAAGTTGGTCATATTACAATCGGATCAGTGCAAAACATGGCATAGAAACTCGGGTCATAGTTCATACATACAAACTATATGACCATAGGATTTGGTCCATTTCATGTTCATGTAGTTTCATATAGAAATTATATGGCATCGACTTTAGTTATAAGGAAAAGTTAAAAAGATGAAGTTGATAATACGATATGATTCGAAACCAAGTATTCAATTACTTCTCAAATGACAATTTACAATTATAATCCCCTATACTTAGCTTCTTTTTAAGATAACTCCCTTTTTTTTCACCCCCTCACGTGTAGGTATTTTCCTTCCATGTGGATCATGGCAGGTGTATCCTTTTGCATGTGGGTCGGAGACTACATGGAGAGGCAACATAAACATAAACGGATACCTTTTGGACTAAGGCTTGGATCATAACCAACTCTAATATCATGTAAAATTTCAAGAATTGTACTAAAAGGTAGACAACCTTGTTAGTAGGGTTTGACTTTCACCTTAACATGTTCATACGTTGTGATTATTGGATAAACTTGTCACCGAAATGATATAATCAGAGTGTTAAGTTTCTAAATGTAAGAAAAATACCAGTGAGTGAAAACTAACTCCATTAGCAATGTAAGAAACAAAACATTAAACTGAAAGTACCTTTACTGCAGCTGTAAGTATAGCAAGCAGCATAACCACCGTCGCCAGCTCGGAGATCAGCTTCGGCAGCCCGCCCAACAATGCCAACCGCTGCACTCAAACCTGCTCCAACCGAGAAATGCATGTTGCTACTAAATGTTTTGATCGCATCACTTGTTCTCAACACAATTATGAAGTCGGTCACTTCTCCTCCAGCCTGTTTTGCTCACATAAGATTTGAAAAGGTTTGCTTCAGTTAGAAGTTTGAACACAGATATTCACTGATCATTACATCATTTTTTATTTGCATAAAACTTTATTCCCCTGAAAATTACTTGAGGAAACAAAAGGCTAACACAAGTACAAATGCAAGTTATGATGCTATTAATACCTGAGCTCCCCAACCCATACCAAAGGAAGAGATGGCAGAAGGTGGAGACCAGGAGCCGTCCTCTCTGCGAGCGATAACTAGGCCCGTTCCGATGTTGTATGTCACCATCATACCGACCTTTGCAATAGTTAGGATTGCAAGGCCTTTTGCTTGTTTCAGAATAGCATCTGGTATGGACTTTTCAGGAGAAAGAGAACCAACCTGAGAATATTATATGTTATCAACTCCACAAGAATTTAATATATAAAAAAGTACACTGCAGAAGAAGAAAAATATTTCAGAGCATTACTAACAAACTTTCTCTTAGCTAAAGACTCATCACATATATGCATATGAGTTAACTGATGAAAAGTAAAAATGTCACCTTGTGTCCTTAAGGTATACAATGCCCAATAAGAACTTGGCATTTTGTTGTTATACTCAGAACATTTATTATAGCAAAAGTTGTCAAAACATTAAACAAAAAGATTCTTAAAATGGCTTGATCTTTAAGAAGAGCTAGTTAGAGTTGCACTTTCCCCCTTATACCCTTATGTGCTCTTGTTGTAACAAACTCAAGGGCTTCTACATTACTTACCACAGGGTTATTGTTGTTCATGCATAACTAACTAACCAACCAACAAAGGAAAGTTGACACTCGTATTAGGATGGAGGAAGTACAATTTTTTTGTTCATCCCTACAACAATTCTATATCAGTTCATTTGGGGAGCAGGAACCAACAATGATAAATACAAACAATTCAGAAATAATGTTACCTTATTATAACCTTGAATGGTGTTTGTGGCCTTGTAGATCTCGTATTCCATCGTCTGCCCCCAAGGAAAATTCAGCCACGATCTCAAAGTACTTAGGTCTGTCAGATCATGAGTTGGCAACTGAGCAGCACGACTCACTTGATCCATCAAGTACGATTGTACAGACTCGAGGCGCACACAGCATACATCACAGACTCTTTGTGGGTCACCAACTCGGAACTTTGTAGGTAACAAGCTCCTCCCCTTAGAGCACTGATTACAAAATATCCCTCCACAGAAACGACAATGGTGCCTGGAGCACATGATAGGATGGAACCGCACATTACAAAGCATGCAAGCAGCAGCAGCACTATCAGCCAACCATTTTGGTGGCTCTGCTTCAAGAATCTCCTTTATGTTACCAAAATTAGCTTCCGTAAGTGTTTGGGCCATCTCGTTCCAGGCTTGCTCAAGTAGATTATCCGACATCCAGGAAAGCCTACATCCGACCACGTCACCTGAAGCGAGAGCACTAACTTTCCCTCTTGCTGCATGTAACATCTCAATAACTACATCCCACATAGTCATCTCCTTATTGTCTCCAATGAATTGATCCCAACCCAAGTCTCCATCGGGAAAATACCCACCATCAAGAGGAAAACCTTTATTCCAATCATCACGTATGCTTTCTGACATTGGTGGAACAGAGACAGGTATCCAAAACCCGGTTTCTTCAGGAAGTGGCGTCTCATAACAAAACAATTTACCCTGCTTCTGCTGCCCGACACCCAAGTCTTTTTTAGCATCATTTCCCTCTTTGGCAGTTGAAGGAGGTGAAGGAGGCGCTTCACTTTCACAATCTCTATGACGTCTAATTTCTTCATGATCCCCTTTGGAAACAGAATGATGCCTATAAGGAGGTGATTCACTATCACAATCTCTATTACGATGATTTTCCTCTTGCACATGTTCTTCTGTAGGTATAGAATTACCATTTTCTCTTTGTTCCGCCTCTTTCTCACTAGCATCCTGGCAATCCAAATTTAATTATCACTCGGCAGGGCAATAACAAAGATCAAATATGAGAAAAAGATTTTATGAAGCACAAACATCTCTCTGTCTACTCATATAGTACGAAACCATGTGGGCTGTTTAAATGCATAACTAATAGCTACATATTTTTCTAATCAAACAGACATAGTTTCAGGTAAGTACTTCTAGTTCCATGGAACCGGAACGGACTGCGACCAGACTGAATGGACCAATTTCACTAACTAATTAAACATATAATAAGTTTTCACGATCCATGTGGAATTATTTGAATTAAGTTTACCTTGGATTATATACTACACCAATCCTATACTGACTGGAACCATCTCATGATTTTTGAAAGCATTCCAATATTTAGACTAAATAGTAAATGCGTAGCCAGCTAAATCAGTTTTCTTAGTCTAATATGCCACATGTTACCAATTTCCCAGGCTCTCGAAAAAAAAAACACTTCTTTTGCCTTTAAAACTCCAAAAGCACCACAGTTTTTGCTCTACAAAATCATCAAGAACCTCAAAACCCAACTGCTTGATTGCTGATTGAAGCCATAGAATAAATATATATAATAAAAAAATAGGAGGAAAAGAGATAATAATTTCATATTCAGAGAATTCCAAAATCAACCCAATTAACAGTACTCATCAAACTCCATCAAGTTCCTATTTTTACCAATCTTAACGAACTTTCTCAGCAACCCAACAGATTATCAAAGAAGAAAGAACAATAAAAAAATTAAGAACAGAAAATTTGAGGAATTAATTGATTACCGGGAGAGATGGAAAATTGGGCTTGTACTCGTCGAGCTGGATTTTCGGGTAACGAACGTTATTGTCCATAATTACAGAGCTTCCTAAGGTTTTGGCGGTGGATTGAAGAAGAAATCGTGTATGGATTTACAGAGATAACGATGAGTCGTTGTGTTGGTGAAGAGTTTCCGTTTGGCAAAGCAAGTAATGATTGAAAAGGAAGGGAAAGAGACGACACGCAATATAGTCTACATGGGCTGGGCTTTTAAGCCCAACTTGAGCCCATATATATTACACACAAATTGAAGTAGGTTTGAGTTCAACGTAATCGTGTTCAAGTCGAATTTGTGTCCACTAACTCAATTTGTATAACAATCGGTTTGTGTTCAAATTGGGCCTATTTAATATGTTAGTTGTGTTATTTCGCTCAGAAATTAGTAGTGTTAGTCAGCTTAACTAATAATCGGGTCAAAGTCAAATCGACACATTTAATAGAATATTAAACTTTCAACACGACCTGCAAATACGAATTGTCAATTGTCATTCTTAATTAACACAATTATGATTCAAATATCATATCTTTCTAATTAGAAATATGTGAGTATATCTGACAATGCGGACAACAAACTTAAGTGGATTAAATAAACAAGCTCACGAGTTGAATTTTATCGTACCAATTTGTGCTGACCTCTATTATGATCCGTTAAGTGGCTTGGGCCGTCTAAAACCAATGAAAAGTAGCTAAAAAAGAACCCGCACATTTCTCATACCTTCCCTAACCGATGAAAAAGTGAACCTTTTCATCTTTGTTACGTACCCTTCGGAGCGATACAGGTATTCATGAATTATCAATAATTTTGTTAATAATAAGGTTAGTTATGATCTTTTAAATTTGGAAGGAGTATCAAATTTCATCTCACTGAACTGAAAAGGAATTAAAAGATAATGCAACTAGGTACTCAAAATTTAACTTCAAATTTTATTCTCCTCCTTCAATGTAAAAGTAACCACTTTACTTCAACCAACCAAAAAATTACAACCCATTCAGGTAAAAAGGAAAATATAGAGCAGCCATTAAGGATTGATAATGTAAAAGAAACAACATTTTCATATTCGCATGACATGTGATGTGGTATCTTTCAAAAGTTGAACCAACTTGAGCCATGCTGCTTGTAGTTACTATATACACTGCAACTTGGAATTCTGGGGCTGTAAAATCAGAACTCGACACCACTGTTTATCTGAACGGAGATGGAAGGTCGACCAACACTCGAAAGAGGAGTGTCTACCCTCACTACGATCCCTGAGCTCCCGACATTTCCATTCCACTTGGACCTCCCGACCTGCGTATATAGAGATGACAAAGTTGGGTTCATAAAGCCAAGGATACCAAGAAGAGCAGGATAAGAAATGGTAAATGAGCCCACAATTACCATGGCTATGAGAAAGCCATCAAGGAAAGACAGCTGATGACTTGATATATATATAGAGAGAGAGAGGGAGAGAGAGTAAATAGAATCTTAGCCAAACTTTTATGGGCTGACTTAGTCAAGCCAATGAAGAAATGTCACCGCATTAGAGTGCCAGTAAGACATCAGGGTAAATCGGTATAAACCATCACAAAACAATCCTACAATATATCTATAGAGCTGGCAATTTGAACCCGAACCCGTGGGAACCTACAAACCGGCCCACATTTTTACGGGTTCAGGTCACACAAAAAAGACATGATCAATTTTCAGGTTGGGTCGGGGAAAACCCACAACCCTTGTCAGTTCGATTCAGTTAGGCCTTTTGAACTCAAAACACAGACCTGAAATGAATGGTCAGCTCTAGATATGCATTGCCAAAACAATAATGACCAAAAAAGATTATGGTATAGCCGTAACTTACAGATACTGATGCAAACGCAGATGGATGTGATGTTAGTGAACATCCGCATATCAGATTCAGTTGCTCCTTAACTGAATGTATAAGTTCCGCCCGCAATCCAGGATTGCTTCCACCAAAAGTGGGTGATACACTGCCGAGGTATAGTTAAAACAGGAAAATGTTAGCTTGTAAACATAAGCTAGCATACAAATACAAATTAAGCAGAGGATACAAATAAGAACATAAACAATGATATCAATGCCTTCTCAAAATAAAACTAAATGATGAGTCATGTGCGTGCACACAAGCATTATATTTACAAGAAATATACCTTGCAGGAAACGAAGCAGTCCTGTAGCCAAATTTCAATTTTTTGTTCTATGAATCAGGTTATAAAAACAAAAACAGGTAAAAGGTTTTCCTTGTTTGGTTCAATGCTTTGGAAATTCCTTTACAGAGCACAAATTGTAAAAACAACATCAATTTGAAATGTAAAATGATGTGCTTTCTTCTTTGGTGCTAAGAATTAATAGACATCTTACTGAAGTCAAGTAGACTACCATATCCATAACTACATGGAGGCAGGATGTAAGCTCACCTGACTTGAACAGTTGGTTTCACCATAAGTCCAGATCTTTTCCAAACCAAGGCTTGTGCCAAACCCATCGTCAATGACTTGTCAGGCCATTGTACTGTTGGGGTGAAGCGTGTTCCCCACTTATTCTGGAAAAGGGAAAAATAAAAGGTAAATTTACATTTCTATTATGAGCAACCAAACTATAGGTTTGTTAAAATCGGGACCAAAGCTGAAAGTCAAGAAGTTATATAATTCTATGACTATTTTCTCTACACCTCCTACTATTTCATGATCTAACCTTGCAAGCAAAGCTGAACCTCATTTCTCCTGGATATTGGCCTTGCGCCTGGAGAAGGCCCCCACAAATAGGTAGAAAAGCACTTGTAGTAAGCCCCTCACCGGATACATAGGTGAGCTGCCCATTTGGAAACTGCAAATCGACAAATGACTGGAGAGAGAAAGCGAAAGAGAGAGATTAGCACACAAGAACCTTTCATACCCTAATTTTAGCAGCAGTAAACAGTTTACCTTTACTTGTTTATAACTTTACATCCATAATGTTACCACAACCATTCAACAAATTCATTTTCCGCATAATAGGGTCATGAATTTGTTTACAGAATAAACTGAATTTTATTTCACATAAATTAACATCTACATTCATAAGTACACACTTCATAGCATACCAAAATAAATTAGAATCATTTAAACCGTGACTAGTGAATATAAACTATATAATTGTTAAAAGAATAACTGAAATTCAAACATAAATTATCAACTTACACAAGCTAAAGGATTTAGACAGAGCATTGACATTAAGAGCCACCTTCTATGCTTTGACCACACAGCTGGGCAAATAGAATGCACTCCGTTCTGACACCCAAGTGAAATTGACATATAAGAACAAAATAGTGACAGAAACGTACATATATAAGCATCTACAACACCATAATTAGCAAACAAGTCACAAAGACTACATAGTACTAACAAAATTAATAGCAAACAACGATGACAAAATAAGCTACATCTGTGTTTGCAATTAAGGTCAACAAATAATTGTTAGAACAATGCTGATGTATACTTAAATTTGGAAATACTGAGATGTCAATTATCTACATCTTGTGCTAAGTTGAAATGCACACTGGCTGTTTTCTCATATGTGATTAGTCATTTAGGATACAACAGAATAACTGAAGAACAATTTGGGACAACAATTGTAACAATACACCTATCTGCATTCAAACATACAAGAAATCATCTACAAGTAAAACAAAACTGTCACCAAGGTGTACACAATATTAGTCATAAGCTGCCTTTTACCAAAGTCAATAGCAGCATTGCTGCAACCAACCACAAAGAGGTTGAAGTAGTTTATGGATAAGAAATCACAGACAAATGTAGGAATCAACAGATTTCTTCTTTTGGCACAGAATAATCTAGAAAAAGAATGTAACCATAAATTTAGACTATAGTTGAGTAGACTAATATATTGCTTAATCATTTTTTGACACTAGCATCTCCAATATCATAACATATACTATATTTCCAGAGCAATCTACAAAATGATCAGGTAATTATACATACCTTTCTGTCATATCCATACCAAAGCAAGTGTTGTTTCGATAAATGAACCGGAAGAAGAAGTGTCGAGTCACGCACAAACAGTACTGGTCCAAGTTGAACAAGAAAGAGGGATGAATTATCACTTCCTGATGTGGAACTACCATGTGTAGCCTCTAATCTCCATAAATCTCCCCTTGCAACCAAAGAACTATCCACATCATTCGTTCTACTATCATAAGTTGAAGAAATATTTACGACACCCTGCATTGAATACACAATGAACTGTTAGAAAAACAAATAGAGACAATAAACTGAAACCTAATTTATTCAATGACTAGGAAATTCTCAATACAGGCTTAAAATTTCATGGCAATTAGTTATCATTTGATGAGGCTGTTTCCTAGAGGCCTCTACTAGGTCTCTTCTTCTACTTTGTACAAGATCATCATGGGCATTTTTTATTCTATTAATGCCACAAAAGTTAAATTGTAAATTTTGATTATCAGTACAAACATACAATCCAACTATACTTCAATAACCAAATATACTGGTGACCTAGAGGCTGCGGTTGGAGTAAGGGAATGATCCTCCCTGAACTCCATAATGGTGGGAGCGTAGTGCAATGGGGCGGCCTTTCCTTGTTAATTTGATATAACAAAATAGTTACAACCACAAAAGTTCTAGAAATAACAATCACCACATTGCATTCTTAAAGATACATCATTCTGGTATGAATTAGCCGAGTTCAACAAGTATTTTTTTAAAAGCTACCTTATCTCCATATCCCATTTCTTTATAAATTTATCCAATAATACTAACCTATATTGCATTTAAACTTAACATGATTCTTGAAGCCGATTATATTTCTAGCTATATAAGCACACCAAATAACAAGCTTTACACATATAGTATGACATTGTACTTGAACAAGCAAGCACTAGCACACATCAAAGCAAAGTTTTTCATAATAATATACAGATATGAACAACTCCAAAGTCTTTACCTGTGGTCTAGCAAGCTGCCCACCTGACTTTAGAGTATAACCCAGATTTTCATCATCAACCAACCAATTTGAACTGCCGTCATTTTCTGTAAACCCAATATCCCGCAACCGTTCTTTCAACAAACCCAATTCCAAATCCTCCTCTGTTTTCACACTCACATCGGATCTGTGTCTATTCCCATTGGCATCCACCCGAAACATCGACACCCCACTCTCCTCTTGCTTAAAAGGTACAGGCAATCGCCTAAAGAATTGGTGCACCACCCCATTCAAGGTAGCTCCGAAATCTGCACCAACCTGCCCAATCCTACTACCAATATCAAGAATTGCAGAAACCCCATTTATCCCCAAATTGGCGCTTGCCAACCCAAAATCCTTTTTCACAAAATTCTGGCTTGGAAACTCAATGTCAAATAGCTTTGACTTGGGCGGGTTTGGCCATGGGAAGGAGGGTGGAGCTATGTGATGAGACTGTATCAGACCCGTAAATCCTTGTGCAAGCCGGTCTGCCAAGTCCTGGCCTTGCCGTTGCACCTCCTCCCATGCCTCAAATGACCTTTCCACAGACATCTCCTAACGATTCTAAGCTAATACTGATTCTCTTCTCCTTCAATACTCTCTGATGCTGTCAGTAAAACTCCACAAAATGATACTTTTCAGATTCAACACACTAAACGCCCACAACAAATTGTACAAATCTTGCAATTCGAAATCCCAAATTCAGCCTAGAACTAGCAAAAGCTGGGGCTTTTTAGCTCAAAATGCTTGGTGAAAACTGCAAAAATGTACGAGCTTTTCTATTGCGTTACCTCAGATACATTTTAATACTTGTCCTCTCCGTCAAACACTTGATGAATCAATCCAATCCCTGCAATTCAGCGCCCAAGACAAAACTCACAGGCTATCGCCAATCACCAAATCTGCAAAACTCAACCTCAAACGACACTCGAATTCTGTCAAATAGCCAACAACACAATCGAAGAAAACGCAAATTTCTATGGTTGTTCGGGTCAAAAGCTCCCAATTTTGGGTTTCAAACTTTTCGAACACATGAAAAATCAAACCAATTCCCGAAATAAAACGCCCGAGATAAAACGCATAGCCTGTCGCCAATCATCGAATCTGCAAAACTCAATCTCAAACGAAAAACGAATTCTGTAAAACAGACAACAATACCATCGAATAAACGCAAAATTCTAGATTCGTTCGGCTTAAAAGCTCAAACTTTAGGGTTTCAAAATTTTCGAAGAAAGCGAAGGTGAGGAATTGGAAGATAAATTCACCGAAAAACGCAGTGAATTTGAGATCTTTAGATTCTCCGACGCTGAACGAGCAGCGAAATCGAATCAAAACTGGAAATTGGAAATGGAAACGTTCGAATTTGGTGAGAAATCGAGAGAGGTAGATAGATACTGAAGAAGGGGGATGAGGTATCAGAAATGGGGGCGTCTGGACAAAATGCGCGGGGGGTGAAATACGCACACCGTTTGGCTTGGAAGCCACGTGGATATGTAGATTTGGTTGAAGGGGTATGTTAACCTTACGCGTATAGTACGTAGACTCAGTCACTGCCAATGCCATTTCTTTTAGGGAACCTTAGACTCAGTCCGCTGCATGTTTTGGAAGTTAGATTGAGAACCGTTATTTCGCACGTGTTTCTTAATACAATGTAATAGAAATAGTGAAATACAAAACAATAATAAGACAATGGTCCATATATTATTAGAGTAAATTTTATATGTCTCAAATATCTATACAAAATGATGTGTCAAACAATAAGATATGATACATTATTTAATTTAGAGATAATAACAGATAAGAGCCCATTTTTTTGTTCTATAACACATAATGCACTTAAATTTTAAAATGTAGTTTTGGGGATACTTTATTTATTTATACATTCGTAAACCGTTAAATATAATGGAAAATTTCAAAAAAATAGATCATGTGTCTTGCACATGACCAATTATTTTTTTATGTCCCAAAATACCCTTGTCTCCGTGGGAGACCATTCTTCAATGAATTTCATCCACAAGCCAAACCACTGTGTGTCTTCCCCTTCCCTCCTCCGCCGTTTGACATGTTGTCGGAGCTCCGCACCGGATTTCTTCAGAACTGAGTTCAAGCTCGAAACAAGATGACCATTATCACAGAGAACGAAATAGAACCTCTTCGATCTCCTACAGACTTGAAGTTTTGTTTGTGTTTTCAATTTGAGTTCAATATTTTAATTTATGTTCAGAGCTTTATGTAAGACTTGAACTTTATAAATTTGCATGACACTTTAGAAAGAATAGCTATTGATTTTAGTTGATAATAAAGAATAGGCTTTTAGATTAAAACAAAAACATATTGATCTTATTCAAGAACTCATCCTTATTGGACCTTGCTTGTCCCTTTTTTTTTATTAAGTATTTTGCATGTCACTTTAAGAACTTGAAGTTTTTTTTGTTAAATGAGTTTTGAGTTTCAGTTTGCAAACACGAGCTCGAAATTTAATTTCGATTTGCGGAGTCGGGCAAACTTTAGTGATATGAAAAATCCAGTTGCCGGTGGCCGGAAATTTCAAGGTTTGAAGTTTACGGCTGCTGGATACTTGGTTTTTCCGAAATTAAAAATAAATTTAGTAAACAAATGCAAACTATGGTCTTGATTTTCCCAAATTTTTAGTTTCTGAAAATGAAAAAAAAAAATCTA
>JAYMTA010000874.1:0-23478 GCA_036897625.1 Pelargonium cotyledonis
GCTTGCAGATCGAGCATTTATCAAATGAAATTTTTATTCATCAGTCCAATTATATAAAAAAGATCTTAAAGCGTTTATACATGGACAAATGTCACCCATTAAGCTCACCAATGGTTGTCCGGTCACTTGATATAAATAAAGATTGTTTTCGCCCCAAAGATAATGATGAAGAAATTCTTGGTCAGGAAATACTTTATTTAAGTGCAATTGGTGCATTAATGTATCTCGCTAATAATACAAGACCAGATATAGCATTCTCGGTAAAATTATTAGCAAGACATAGTTCTGCACCAACCCAAAGGCACTGGAATGGTATTAAACATATATTCTGTTATCTTCGAGGAACAAGTGATATGAGATTATTATATATGAAAACTTCTGAATCCAAATTAATTGGATATGCAGATGCTAGATATATGTCAGATCCACATAAAGCACGGTCGCAAACAGGGTATTTATTTACATATGGTGGAACAACTATTTCATAGCGCTCAACTAAACACATTTGTAGTTACTTCATGAAATCATGCTGAGATTATAGCACTTCAAGAGGCAAGCAGAGAATGCGTGTGGTTGAAAATGATGATTCAACATATCCAAGAAACATGCGGCGTTAAAATGATAAAAGAGAGTTCAACAATGATATACGAAGATAATGCTGCTTGTATTTCACAAATCAAGGGAGGCTACATTAAAGGAGATCGAATCAAGTACATTTCTCTAAAGTTCTTTTCTACGCATGAACTTCAAAAGAATGGTGACATAGATGTCCACCAGATTCGTTCAAGCGAGAATCTAACATATCTCTTCACAAAGTTTTTACCAACTAAAACTTTTGAACAACTGGCACGCAAGATTGGGCTACGTCGTCTCAGATTGAGGGAGAGAAATAAATACGCGCTGCACTTTTTTCCTTCGTCTAGATTTTTATCCCATTGAATTTTTTCTGACAAGGTTTTTAACGAGACAGTACTGATGCGTACAAAATTCAAGAAAATGTGTACTTTTAGTTATGGATATCCAAGGGAGAGTGTTGTAAATATATTATTATATGTGTGGATATCCCCCAAAATACTTAACCATGAAGCCTATGTTTCTAGCCATTAGATCAACCTTACTTGATAAGATTGTATCTTGGCCATCCATCCTTGCTTCATGACAAAGGCAAACTATGGCTATATATATGTACCTCAATAGCTTATGGAGAGTATCGAAAATCTCTCTAGTCATATTATATAGCTGTGTGTTGTTACTGTTTGCTCCTATTATTGTATTATTTCCAACATAGTATACTTTTTATACGGATTTCGAATAATAGTTATTTTAGTTCAGATATGGATTTAAGAAAATATACAAAATCTCTTACCGAACAACTATCTGTCATCCAAATATTCATTATCTAAACGAATCTATCAGGTAATTCTGGATTGGATAAACGGTTAATAGAAATTTTTGCACTATCCCTAATTGTAGCATGTCACGTCAGCAAGTTATCACAAGAAGAGAAGATTAAAAAAAGAAGAGTCCGGCCCAACGAGGTTCTACCAGCTTTCCAGCCCAATAGTCGCAGCCCAATCTTCGTCTTCTTGTGTGACGCATTTCACCAGACAAAAAGAGGAGACGCAGAGGCCAATTCATTGAAGGAAGATTTGGGAGTTAGTTAATGGTGATGGAGTCGAGCCCTAGCTTGAGTCCATCACCATCACCTTCACCATCACAATCTCCACTACCACAATCTGTAGCAAGGCTGTGGAGACCGGCAGCTCAAAGAAATATCCGAAACCAGTGGTCAAAATTGGCATCTCACAAGAATCAGTGGCTCTCTACTTCTTCTTCCGGGAGATCTCATGCAACTTCTCTCGTTAACGCTTATCTTAATCACAAGTATTACACAAACCAAATCCTTATTCGCATTGAACTGTTGTAAAAATTGTGATGCTTATTTTATGAATTGAATTTGATGCAGATACATGGATTCGGTGGAGATGGGTGCTCTGAGAGACATGCCTAACATTAAAACAAAAGCTTGTCAAAAGTTGCTGAAGCAGCTGGTAATTTAGCTGAGAGACATGCTTATTAAGCAATGCATTGCTTGTTTCTGCTGCAATCTAATAGGGAACTAGTAAAAACTTCGTGAAACCTTTTGCCTTTGTTAATTTATTGTTACATTTTAGTTTTGCCACAGCCTTACGGAATCCGGAATAGTTGTTTTTAAGTTAATGAATAAACATTGTAGTTTAGTGAACCTAAGGCATTCTGACTGAACAGTTGAAAATTTGTAACTTCAAATTAATTGGGAATTGTGACCGGACCAGATTTGTTGTCCAGGAGTTTGTGCTAAAAAAACTATAGAACATGTTGGCAAGTACCTCTCACCAACCTATGCTATAATGTATCATATAAGTGTTTGTGTGGTAAGACACAATGATTAATAAACTGTTCAGTTTATACCAAAACATTTAGGGATTGCGCTATACTTTTCAATATGTGAACAGCTTTTTGCCCCAACCTTTAAATATGTCCATGAATCTAAAATAACCTGTACCGACAATTGCCTAATCTCCATTCACAGTGATTGAATATTTCTTTCAGGAACTTCATTGGAGCAAACTTTTATCATCTTACAAGGATATGGTATGCAAACTTACAATGTTATATGATCTCCATTTAAAATCCGAAGACATCTTTAGTCTTCACTTGTAAATTTTGCTGCATTAGGAATAATTTTCTACATGAAAACTTCATATTCTACTTGTAAAACTGAGATCCTATAAAACCCAATTGTTTCTCTATAAATATCTAAATTTTAGTATAACTAAAACATATTGAGAGTGAGAGATGAATTCATAGGTCTTCATATATATATTAAACTTGTGCACACTACCTGCTAACTATAATACTTGTGCTAACACCTCTTTGGTTGATATGGCCTGCTGCATGACCATTTTTTAATACTTTATTCTAAACCATTCAACATTGAAGTGTAGAGTTTACTATAGCTTACTACTTAGCAATGTGTGACCCATTCTTTTCCTCATGTATGCTAAACACTATCATGTATTCTTGTTAAGCTTATCTCTTCTTTTGTAGCATTGAAAGAATATGATGTTTAAATTAATGAGCTAATGATTGTTTTAGCAAGAAACCATTAACAAATGAAAATAATTGGACATGTTTGACACCTCTTCTAGGTTGTCACTGCATGTATCAGATGAGAGTATCCTGAACTCTATTAGCTCCCAAGATTGTTGGTAATTTTCAATCTTTATTATGTGTTGCTGTATTCTGAATGATGCGAAAGCAGTCTTTCTACGCTGAATTGTGTGAATTATATTAATTGTATTAGTTATGATATTCTATCTGTAGGTTGCAGTTGTCATTCACATGGTCAACACCTGTAGGTCCATGAAATGTTTCCTAAACGCCACTAGTCCAGTGCTACAATTTTCTAGTTTTTCTGAGGACAAGAATGGCAGTGGTGATGGTGGCGGTATCCCAGTCTTTGTATTCTGGTCAATCTCTTCATTCGGTGTGTGCTTATCTGGATACCATCAATACAGTATTTATCACCCATAGAGTTCCATGATTTCACTTTATTTTGATTATGAAGAAGAAGATAATAGTTTTAGGCATCAATTTTACATAGAAATTCATAATTATGAACTTTTTAATCATTAAAGCATTCTCCATTTGTCCTAAAATGAGTGTCTTGTGTTCCTTTTGTGGGGTAAACTTAAGGATAAGGGAGTTTTCCACCCATATACTCTCTTTGCATTTGATGTAACAAACTTAAGGAGTTTGAACTATGGGTATGATTGGTAATTCACGCATGACTATCATCCTATAAGAGAACGAGGACACATTTTGGGACTATTTTATTTTTTTTTAGAAATAAGAAGCGTTTTGGGGTGAAAGGAGTAATATTTATTTTAAAAATGAGGACTTTATAAAATCATACTGGATAGAGTTGGGATTGCTTTGGAGATGATATGAGTAGATTACTAGTTGCAGATCGCCCAAATTAGGAATCCTTGTGTATACAGTGTCATACTTCTTCAGTGACGTGCATACGATGATTTAAAATGCATTAGAATACCACAAAATTAAAATATAACAATATCTGACTTATGCTACAAATATTTAGCGACCCAATCACCCAATGGATGTTTGGCCAGATTAAAAAGACAGTTTAGTGAGATGAGGGAAACAGTTTACAATTTTATTTAATAAGTAAATAGATAACATGATATGTTTCTGAAGCATCACACAAAACCCTTTCTAGATATAGAAGATCGAGACAATTTGAAGAGGTTTGAATGATGGAGGCTTTACCAATTGTCTTGGTATTCGTTAAAGAACATGTATGAAAAATATTGTATGGTGTAGGTGGTTTTCCATGATTCAAAGGAAGCATAAGTGTAAAATGTCAGTATTAATTCACATTACACAAGTTTTGGACTAACATTGTAGGATATAGCATTTATAAATTTTTCAAAATTCAATTATAACTATGTTCTAACAATGACAGAGAAACTAGCCGAAGAGCTTGTTGAGATGTATGTAACGGAGCTAAATTTGAAGGTAAAATTCATTTTTGTTTTGGTTATGATGAATTCTCTCTTCTTTGGTCACGATATTTATTACTTGGTGTATATTATGTCTTGGGCAGAGGTTGATTGTGCTAAAGTTAGTCTCTATTAGCTGTGAAGCTTCACAAGTTCAGGACTTATGTTGGATGGATGAGTTATATGCTGGAGAATTTGACGACCTAAGTGCTTGCGGCTTGTTTTCCAAAGAATCTTGTGAGCCAATTCCCCCGAGGTTGATGAGCCTAAAATCTACCTCACCTGTTGATCAATGTAGTAATCAAACAAATCGTGAGATTTTGCAGGTATTCAGTTCATCACTGTATTCATTTGATGGGTTATATTTAATTCTATATATATATCTAAAAAATAATACTTCCCCCGTCTCAAAATGAGGGTCCTGTTTGTCTTGCATACTTGTCCCAAAATGAATCCTCTTTCTCTTTATAGGAAGTTAGTTATGTATGAAATACCAAAAAGTATCTTGTAATAAGTTAGTATTGCTCGAGTTTGGCACAACACATATCTTGGGTGATACAAAATGAAATACACAACACTTATTGACTTCTCTTTATTTTTCTCATGATGAAAACCAAGATACTCATTTTGAGATGGATGGAGTAATATATATAACATACAGAGTTTGATAGGTAAAATTTAGTATTACTAATGTGAATGTCATTGATTCAAGTCCCAATTGGATCTTTTATTTGTCTCTCTAAAATTATTGTGGTAATGATGATTTTTTTCTTCCAAATATTAGTGGTGTGAATATGAAGTCAAATCTGAAAATGAAATAAATTAGTGGTATGTTTTCAAGAAAAAGGTTTTTATTTTTATTTTTTGCCTCGATAACTGTTGGCAGCGATTGGAAGTAATTTTGGCCACAGATGGCTGTGCAACTTGGTGGTGTGAGTCATCGATGTTGTTTAACTACAGTGGTGCTTACTGGTGAAGGATAGTGTCACCTTAATGAGAGAATGGTCACTGTAGCAATGCGTGAGGCAGGTCACAAAGGGCATGCTGGCGAAGAGGA
This sequence comes from Pelargonium cotyledonis, assembly GCA_036897625.1. NCBI lineage: Eukaryota > Viridiplantae > Streptophyta > Magnoliopsida > Geraniales > Geraniaceae > Pelargonium > Pelargonium cotyledonis. The sequence continues at coordinate 5,623 of JAYMTA010000874.1, forward strand.
AAACAACCACGCTGGTGTCACTAGAATGTGAGTTGGAGCTTCACTGAAGGAGACACCTATAAAATAAAAAGAATATAAAAGAAGACTAGCAATATCAGTTCATCACCATCACCACCTAATACAAAGATGGTTAGTTTGTTGCTAGCGTAAAAACAGCTTAAAAAAAGTTGAAGGAGAAGAATAGCAAGTAGCAACCATTCGAAAGAAAGGTTATGGAGAAAAAAGATGGTAGGGTTAGCTTGTGTATTAGATATTTCCCCTCGCATGCAAAGTATGAACTCTTACATGTGCGAGAAGAATAAAAATATATGAGAAAGAAGTATTAGAGGAAATAAAATTTTGAAATGTTCACGAAATCTTGCAGAAAGGAACCATGTGAAAGCTTCAAGACGGAGAAGGAGGCTTTGAAATTGAAATCGGAACCATGTGAATGTTCTCCCTTGATTGATCTTATTCTTTCATGATAATTTTTTCTAGATATTCATCCAGTGAACTGTACAATCTATTTGTAGACTAGAATAGAGTTCTATTCCGTTTCGGTAAAGAATAATAAGTTATCTAATTATCTATAAGATGTTCAAATGTAATTCTAATTAGATCTGGGATCCAGCATTGCTATATTTAACTGATCTTTGTAATATGCTGTACATCACCGGATGAGTTAAATGGTATTATAACCATTGGTGATTAATAAAGTTCTTTATATTTATCTGAAGTGTGAAATTACCATGGTTTTCAGGTCTATCTAACTACATGGCTTGCAGAGGTGGGCATAGATACTCATAGGTAAGTCTTGAAACTAACATTGTACCGTGCATTGACATTTTTGTTTAGATGTACTCCTGTTCCAATTCGCTTTTTGTTCAATGCATTGCAGGGTTGCCGAAATATTTGCAGTTATTGGGGAGGAAATGCATATAAACCTTGCATAAGCTGGCTTAGGCTTAGGCTTAGGCTTAGCTTTCTAGTAACAGAACTTTGTATTTTTTTTGTTTTGGCTGAGGGGGTAATTTTAGTAACTTGATGCATATTATTTTTTTTTTTTGATAATGATGCATATTAATGATTTGAGTGTAGATTGAATCCAGTTAAATTGAAGATTTATAATGTTCATCAACTTTCTCACCCAATTAAGTTTATTCTTCATTGTTAGAGCTAATCATGAAGTGCAACTGATGAACATATCATGCATTAAAGACACTTATTTCACTGTTCATGTACATTTTCAAAAATAAAAAAAAAAAAAAAACAAAGAAGAATTACGAAATCAACTGTACAACAAAGTGTGGACAGATAACCTTAAAAAAAATATATAAATAAAAGTGTAGACAGATAAAAATAGATTCATATTCACATACATGTGACTTATATAGTAAGACCAGGAACTCTCTGATAGATAAATATGGAAAAACATTGCAATATCATTACCAACAATACTTGCAATACATATACTCGAGTAAATAATTGATTTTCAACAATTCATTCTCATTTATAATTTTGGAGATGATGTACAAAATGATAAAAATCAAAGAGCTGTCTTTTTTCACATTTGATTATGCATAGCCGTTGCCGTGCTTCACAAGAAAGCACTAAATTAGGTTGTCATCAACTGAAGATGCAGAAACTAATTCCATGGTAGAAATCGGTAGCCATTCGATGCTCTGTGCTAGTTTTAGGCTACTTTCCAGGCGTCTGAGAAACTGCAGTTACTATTCACAGAGAACATTAGTAATAGACTGCATCAAATTATCACAACTGCAATGTATCTAAGGTCATGGAACGCCCTACTCCCTAGCAAACACCAAAACGGATGATTCGTATATCCATAATTCAACATATATGCACGTGTGCACGTGCGCATGTACTTTTCAATTTTCCCTTGGTTTCTGTATAAAATCTTATTCCAATGCCATCTTGAATTTACAGGACAAAATAAATTATGGCTTCCAAAACTAACCTGACTTCTTTTTCGTAAGCAAGTTCTTGTACTTCTCCAACACCTTCGTTTTCTCATCCAGTCGGCCCAACTTCTCATACGCATCAGCCACATTCTGTACTATTGATGCATCTGGAGGTACCCGACTTAAAGCTTCAAGGCCTTTGAAAAGCTGTAGAAAATACAGTAACAACAAATAGGTATGTTCATCCATTAGAAAGTAATTGAATTATAAACTCCATGGAATAGATAATAATGAACTGGATATTAATATAACATGATCAGATAAGAAAAATAAAATAAAAAAAAACTGAAGTGTTTCCCTTTACTTAGTCTGAGATCAATGAACATCTCTATCAGACCCTTAACTGAAGAAATAAAAAAAAAGGCTAGAGGAGGTTATGGTAGAAGCTAGATATAAAACCAATAACCCATTAGAAGCGATACACAAAAACAAACTTCTTAAGCATTATTAAAGCAAATTTATTCTTGCAAGATGAGGGACACATTAAAAAATTTTCTTGTAGGCACGTCTTTTTTTTAGTAAGAGAAACATGATTGCTATGTGGCCAAAAAGTTAGGCCTGGATAGTAACTTTTAGACTTTTAGCAGTCACAGATAGTTGGCAGCACATTTTGGCATTTAAAACAGTAGGAGGCACTATCTTTCTCTTCCTCCAGTCTTAATATCTTCTTTTAGAAAGACATTATTGACTTAAAACAGCAGCAACAGTGTTTTTGACAGACCATTCTAGTAACTGATACAGGAAGAAGGCAGTTATGTAATCTATAAACCTACAGGCTCGACACTAAAGTTTAAAATGAAGAATTGTTTTAGCATATGAGTACAATAAAAACAATGACACTGACAGTAAAGAATAGAATACCTTAACAAGTTTCTGATGCATATGGTTCCGATAGTATATAGATATAATACATTGGCATAAACTCCAAGGCACTGAATTTAGATTGGGGAAGATCATCATAATCCAAAACCGGTGTGCTTCATCTGCTCTGTTGTCCATGTCTAAAGCGTGTATCAATTGCCTATATGTTGCCATTGTGGTTCCTTGCCCCTTGCTTAGCATCCACTTAATTACCTAGAAAAATTTAAACAAAGAGACATAATGGTCAGGTAAAATCACAACAATCCTTTCCAGTGTGAGGCAAGTGGCATAGAGGAAGATTAAAAATGCCCACGCCAAATGGCAATTTCCAAAAAACTAACTGAAACTATCTTCAAGTGCATATAAGGTGAGAGACAGAAAAAGATAAAAATGCTGATACCTGGATAATTTTATGCCACTGTTGTTCCTCTTCAAGAACAAGCAATGCCCTCTTCAGTAATGCAATAGGAAATTTCTCCTCACTAGCAACTAAGGTGTCAAGAGTACCATAAACATCTTCTTTACTGTCCTTGAGATCACAAAGCTACATAGCAGGAGCTGTTTTAGCAACTTACATGATATTCATAACATTACATACTATGGTCATATCCATTATCAAGAAATCTTTCTCTGAGCACCAATGGAATTCGAAATTGTAATCACATGATTTTGATGGATTCGTAGGATTAAGTACTTCATAGAACACTTCAATCTATAAATGTCCCGAGTTCATTCATATAGATCATTAGATCAGTGGTGATCAAATGTTTAAAAATACCAGTGAAACTGAATGTGCATCTATACAATGAGCTAAGCATGTTTAGTAACAATAACTATTTTGACCAGATAACTCAAGATGCTACAAACAGAAAACTATAAGTAAGTGCTTTACTTTGCAGTACAAGACTAGAAAAACTTGCCCATGAGAGTCAGCCGAGTTGACAACCCATAATAGAACCAGGTTGGACCAGGCTGATAAGGATACGCGTACACCAAATCATGGCCTCTGTTCCCTCCACCCATGCACTGCCACATGGCAAGTGTAGCCTCTCCACAAATCACCAGATCCCGCCCCTTGGAATTGTCTGATCCACATCAGATCAGACCAGATTTCAACCTGTCTGACCGGTCCGGTCCAAATTAAGCCAAAATTATTTTAAATAATTCTGATCGGAGCATTTTATCCCAAATAAACCGATTTCAGCACAAATTCGTAAGCCATTTTTACCTTATTTAAACCCCATTTTGCCTCGTAAAGGTCACTAAATGGATTCAATCCATCTGAACTCATTTTTGTCACTTTCGGGACCTAATTCCGATCCCTCGGGGGTCTATTCAAATATTCCCACCAATATTACCTATGCACGCCTAGTGGTCCTGAACCCCTAATGGTGCTATGTGATGACTTCCACTACATGTGACCCACGCCTAGGCTGCTGCTGCTCTCAAATGGGTCTCACACCCCTCATAAGCCCTCCAACGTTTCACACATGAGAACTCCAACACTTCATTCGCCAACGCATGACACCTCCAACAACTCATGCGCCTCCTCATGGGACCTCAAAACTTCATGAACCCTACGCATGAGACCTTCATAGTTCATCCTTGGAAAGCCTCCTCATAATATCTCAATGCTTCATGAGCCCATCGCGGGACCTTCATGTACACCTCCCATAGTTATTTACGGCGCAAGGCGCAAACCCCTTCTGGAGCCATGGCGTGCGCCTTTTAAAAACACGGCGCTTATATATATATATATATATATATGTGCACATTTAATAAATTATCATGCTAAAAAATTATGCAAACCAGTTAATGATAAAATTGATATAATTTATAAAAGTCATTATCATTACGCCAAAGATCTAAAACGAAATGTGAAACGTTAAATCTAAATATCTTAGTATTCATCATCTTCAAAAAGAGAACTATTTTGATGCTCTTATCTTGCTATTTTGCTGCTGTTGGTGTTCTTTTGCTGTTTTAGTGCTTTACAGTAACCATAAATAAGGACTACAATATATTTTTTTCATTGTTGTTTTTGTTTCTGGGATTGAGTATTTATAATGTGGTATTGTGATTGTATAATTAAAATTTAGGAATTTGGTGCGTCAATTTTTTTATTAATTTTTTTTATTTAAGAATTTGGAAGGTCAAAAAGGTTGTGGAATAAGAAAAGTCATTGCGACTAAACTTTCCTTTTTATTTGAAATCTAATTGCTTCAATTATAAGCTAGTAGAATTGAATTAAGGATTTGAATTTGAACTAAACACACAAAAAAACCCTAATTGTTTTACAAGTTACATATGGTGCGCCTTTCTTGCGCCTCGGCAAATGATGCTCAAATGGCACGCCTTTATTAAATCGCCTCGCCATAGATGTCGTATGGCGCCATAGGTGCGGTGCGCCACACCTTGCACCACGGTGCTCCTTTTATAACTATGACACCTCAAAGACCCTTGTTCTACGCCTTGTTGGTAAGCATTCATGAAGATCCTGGGTGTGATACGTCCCGAGGCAACCTACTGGACTTGACCTTTCGTTGCTTCTCGGGCAATGCACTGTGACACTATCAAGGTGTTTGAGGTAGTGACATCATCGACATGCCATTGTGGCCACTGTTGCCATGTCATTATGACATCACCAATGCAAAGTGACATCATCATTTGGCGAATAATATGATTATTAAGCTAATGACATCATCATTACATAAACATGACATCATGAAATCTCACTTGCCATTGTCAACAACCAATCACAAGGCTACACATCGGCCCCTATATCTTGATTTTGTAAGTATAAATACTCCCTCAAATTATGAGGTACAAATATTTTTTCACACTTGGAGATTTATATGTGTCATTCATCATTTATTTAGTCTATCAATTCTCTTTCAAATTTCATAATGGTAGAGATGATTACACTCACGCCCGAGATGAAATCCAGGGCTCATGCCCTAGGTTTTGCTTAACAGTGTGAAAAGCACGCCAACAAGATTCTTACTACAACACAATTTTTCAATGTTCTTTTAACCCCGGGTCAATGAGACACATGAACATGATTCTATGCATTTGAGTTTAAAATTTTATATTCTTATCTTGTTTTAGCTGCAGAAGTGGTTTTGAAAGTTGAATCAAGATTATAAAAATACAAATAAAACTAACTGAAAAAGTATACCTACATGCAGTTCTTACTGAATTTGTACAAGGCTGTTAGAACTTAGAATGTAAGATTGTTGTACTTACCGTGCTTACAAGATAGTTGAACCTCTCCTTCTTTGGAACACAGTTCAAACTCTCCTTTGGAACAAAGTTCCCTGTTTGGTGCTTCTGTGCACCTACATCATCCTTCTCAGATGGACGGGACAAAGCTTGATCATTTTGTAGACCCTGAAAGTAAACATTTTAGTTCAATCAATTAAAAGGAATCCACTGAAAGAAAAGAAAAGGTAAAAAATGGGGCAAGGCTACACAAAATAATGACAGATTGCATAATTATGTTCCATTTCACTCCTCTTAAGCCAACCCAAATCATATGAATTTTGAGTATGCAAATGATACAATTAACTTGACAAGGATATGTTGCAAATATGCTAAGATCACATCTTATTATAGTATCGATTTTGCATGTGAATTTGTAACATTATAGATCCAGAGCAGTCAACCAGACAATTAAAGCTGTGCAACCACAAACCATTTGAGCACTCCTCAGCTCTAATAACAAAGTTATAACTTAAAGAAGCAGCAAAACCAAAATCAATTGCATTTTCTTGCTGAGCTGAGGAGAGTTCCACATAAACTAAGAAACACATTAACCCAAAACAATTTAGACTCATCATTAACATCAGCATTTCCACCATTGAAAATAACATTCCCTACAAAAATGGCATCCAATAATTTCAGTATCAATCCACTACATGAATACTCCAGCAATTTAAATTCAAAAACCTTGTCGCCCACGCCTGAAAACGGCCCCGGTAACTCAGTGGCTAATCTAAGAGCTCGAGCCGTTGAGGCATATCCAGAATCCAGGATTTGGAATCTAGTTATTCCAAGCCGACCGGCGCGACCAACCTGCAACAGATAGTTCTCAAAGCGTAAGCACCATGAAAATGCTGTAATTTATGATACTGAGCAAGAAAGTGAAGAAGCTAACAAGGGAAGCTGGTGATCTCCACATGGTGGCGGCGGAGCAACCAGCAGCCACCGTCTCAATGTTTTGCGAAGAAGAAAGGACGCAAGGGTCGCAGTTGGGCTGAAAAAACTGCAAATTTCGGACCTCAATATTTACTGTTTGGGTCCAAAGCCCATTGACCCGATCCTACCGGAACCGGGTTCGCGAGAAGGTCCACGAAGAGTCGTAGTGGTGTGGCAAGCACGGCTTAACACATCTCCTCCTTACAACCTGTGTGCTTTTCTTGTTTTTCAATCATTTCTCTGAAATTCAATCGGAGAAGAAGAATCTCAGATGGTGTTGTCGCAGAAGCTTCACGAGGCCTTCAAGGGCACCGTCGAGAGAATCACAGGACCTCGCACCGTCTCCGCCTTCAAAGAAAAAGGCGTTCTCAGCGTCGGCGAGTTTGTTCTCGCCGGCGACAATCTCGTCTCCAAATGCCCTACCTGGTCCTGGTAAATTCCTATCGGCACAAACCGTTCCTGTTCGTGGAAGCTACTCCACACCAATTATTTAACTTATTTCTATGGGTTTTGTTTCATGGAAATCTGTTATGGTTTAGATTATGATTCTATCTCTTTTTAGTGTGAATTTTATCGTTGATAAAGTTTTAGGCTTGAATTGAATAGTTCTTCATGATTTTATATTCAAAGCTAAAACATCTCATTTCATTTTGATGAGTATCTTGACATATCTGAATACATAGAGGAAGTTTGACATAGACTGAGTTTGATCCATTTATTAACATAACAAAAGTCACAGTTTTGGTCCCCATTATTGACTTAAAGCTCGGAGAAGTATGCTACAGTTCTAGAAGCTATAATTAACAGTTGGTAGTCCTTCTGATCTAGAAGCATTCATGCCATACTCATATAGGTAGCTCAAATTACTGTGTGATTGCGATATATATAGCGTCATGTTTAGGTTTCGTGTTGTTAACTTTAGGTGCTATCATGGATTAGTTACCAAACGCTTGTTCAGAATTAATGGACTGGGCTAATTATAGCCAACCTGAAATAGTAGTTTTTAGGTTTGTAATCAGCGGAAGCACCTTCTGCTGAGTTGCGAATATATATATATTTTTTCTGAGAGGAAACTGAAAGCTGAAACAACTATCTTGAACCTAAGGAATGCTGGCTGGTGGTTGGTTGTCTCTTAAACTTTTCCAATTGATTGAGACCTAATGCATATCTGATAAGATCTGAAACTAATGATATACATTCCATTTAGATGTGATAATTTATAACCAGAAAATGTATAGAATTGGTATCATGTATTTGATTTCAGTCCACTGCTTTTAATCTTTATTCCATTTATGTATGAGTGTATTTGGTAATAGCAAAATTGTGATCAAATGGTTGGTTTTCATCATCTGCTTTTTACATAATGCACTGCCATATAAGTCACTGTTCTTGGAAAAGATAGCCAATGGTTTGTGACTTTAGCTGTATGTTGATTTTGGTTTCCATGTGTTAGGGAGTCGGGTGAGCCAAGCAAGAGGAAGCCATACTTACCTGCAGAAAAGCAGTTCTTGATTACTAGAAATGGTAAGCTTCATTTTATATAGTAGTGTTTATTACCTATCTTTTCTATTCTGTCAAGAGACTGTCTCTTCTGCAGTAAATTAAGACACGAGAAATACAACTGCTAGTACTAATTATATGAAAATATGGAAATAATACTAATAGCCACTCTGAATATGTAAACAAAAAGTTACAAAATTGTTTGCTGAAGACTTATAGATGAAAATATAAAAATTATGATTAAATTTTATTTTCTAAAGCAAAAACACATGATGCCTTAATAGATTTGCAAGTATTGACAAATGAGCATTGAGTAATAGTATGATCAGTACAAACAAATGATAGACAACACCCGAACACCAGCCCTGTTTTCTGTCCTTGGCTAGTATCTGTAATGAGAGCAACTTCTCTGTTTACATGCCAATGCAGACTAACCTTTTCGTCTCATATCCGCTCTTCTTATCTACACATATATTGTCCTAATTTATGAAAATTTTCTGCAGTGCCTTGTCTGCGGAGAGCTGCATCTATAGAAGAAGAGTATGAAGCTGCGGGAGGTGAAGTTCTACTAGATAATGAAGATAATGATGGCTGGCTGGCAACCCATGGGAAACCAAAAGGTACATTTTGTTTATCCAAATCCCCCACAATGATGGGAAACTTGTGCAATTGGCTGCCTTTTATATTGCGAATTTTGTGTTTGCCTCTGTTGACTGCCAACATGTCTGTGTTCAGAAACTAGAGTCAACGAGGAGGAGAATTTGCCTTCAATGGAAAACCTAGAAATCAGCAAGAAAAGTTCTATTCAGTCAATTCCTTCATACTTTGGAGGTGATGAGGAAGAGGATATTCCGGATATGGCAGAGTATGAAGAAGCTGACAACCTTGTTGAATCAGACCCAGTAAGTTGTTTGTTTTTAGTTTCATATGGAAATATAATTATTTTCTACATTTCTTAGGTTAGTCTATGCTTGTGAAGTCTCAGAGTACTTCATTTGAAAAGAAAGTCTTTCCCCTCCTCAAAGGAGGCTGCAGGATTGTAATGGCCTTTCCTAAAAGCAGTTTGCTTAGGGCTCTATTAATTTATTTTCATATTCATGTAAAAAGATTTGTAGTTAAAGGAAGAAAAGTTCTGGAAGTGTTGGTTGGGGGGTTGTTGGGGTTCAATGCTAACAAACTGATAGTTTGAAGATAATTAGTGTCTTATGACTTACCAAGAGGTGTTGGTATTTCATTTTCAAAATTAATTTATTGGGAGGCTAGTGCAACAACGGATGAATTAGCCCTAGCTCAAATGCCTCCAATACCATCTTTGTAGAATGAAGAACTGGAGGTCTCCAATCTTAGTTTTGCATTTGCTTAGCAGAAATAGTTGATAAATGTGTGTTTCAGCTTGGAACTTATGAGTTGTGAAGTACCTCTATTTGACACATTGAACTCATGTACAAGCAAGAGGAATGTGTGTTAATTGCAATTTTTTATCTAATGGAAAGGAGGCATTCAAGTCTTAGTTCACTGTGAAACCATTAGTTATATTCTTCTGGAAAGTGGAAAAGCTTGAGTCTTTTAAGTATTATCTTGTGCTAATGGAAATTTCAATTAATAATTTTTTCTGTTCCAAAATGAGGTACACTTTTTTGCAAGTAAAGATGCAATGATGATGTATATAATTTGGTCAGGATTGGTGTCCTACACAATGAGACAGTGATGAGATATATCAGTTGCATTATGGTGATAAAAGTATCATTGAGTATATTAAATGAAGTGTTATGTAGTATTGCATTCAAAATTTAGAATTTCTGTATTGTTACTCGTGATATATCCAAACATCAACAGTTGTGTGGATTGAAATTCTATTTACAGGTTTTTCTGTTAAACTATAATGGACCACCTTCTGATATTTCCATAGTAGTTGCGTCCTAGAGTTAGATTGTGTGTCAGTCAATTCTTGCTATTATTGCCTGTTTACATCAACATGAAGAAAAAGATCTGATTAATGAGATGTTTATGTTTAAATAATTAATGCAGGCAACCCTACAATCTACATATCTTGTGGCTCATGAACCAGATGATGATAATATTCTGCGTACCCGAACTTACGATGTCAGTATAACGTAAGTCTAATTTTTGTGATAAAGTCACTACATATTGATTTATTAGTCCGTTAATACATTAAGTTCAGGTCTCGGCATTGTAATTCTCTCTTCAAGTATATTTGGCTTGTATTTTGTTTATGAGTCATTCCGTTTTAGTTAAAAACTCCAACATCGTTTGGTTGTTATCACTGTCACATATGAAATTAATACTTGGAGTTACTTCAATAATTTAGTTATTTTTTTTAATATTAATATATCAAGTTGCTGAAAAAGATCTTATCTGGTGCTCTTGTTATATTGTCCAATTTATTCAATCCTTATGGCTTTCGGTACCATTTGATGTGGCATATCCCTTCCTTCTTTCAGGTATGATAAATATTATCAAACTCCTCGTGTCTGGCTTACTGGATATGATGAGGTTAGTCCTTTTGATGTAATTCATTATGGCTTATTCCTGTTATTTAATTAGTGGTTGTAAACAGTTTAGGGATTAATGTTGATATTGACCTATAAACTCTCATATTGACTCTTTCCTATGATAATTGAGTATGGTAATGCCTTGCATAAACTTAAGCCTGGCATGCTGTGTTGCTGGAAAGATATACGGGATTATTATAATGGCGGCAGTTGAACTACTGTTCTGGTAGAAGACTAGAAGTCCTTGCTTAAGTACTTGGCCACTAATAGCTAATCAGAGGAACTTGGTTGAAGTTTAAAAATTGAGAGTTATAAACCAAAATGCTATGCTATATTTAGTCCATCTTATATCTAAAATCTAAATCTGTCATTTCACCTGAACCTGAATCTTATGTGAAATATGTTTTAATTTTGATACACAAAAGATAAATATGTTTGTCATGACTCTCTAGAGCTAAGTACGGGGATCAACCAATATAATACTTAACCTGGCTATGATCCCCAACACTAGAAAAAAGTGGTGAATTTTGTTATATGCATATATGATTTTGGTATTTTGACACTTAATTGAGGATGGGTAGCAATCCTTTTAGTGCATATTATAGACCAACCACCAAGTTGTGAGATTTATATCATCTTGGGCGTCCTTGAAGGTTGCTGTCTACAATAAAATCAAGTAAAAAGAGTGTTATCCCACCCAAAAGTCTAAGCTTGATAGGGGGAGGGCCCAACTAGCTTATCAAGAAGTGATTAACTTCACATTCTTTCATTGCGGAATACTGAAATTGAGAAAAATGCTCCCACTGTCTTATAGTATTATATTTGAAACTGAAAACATGTGTGTTTATGGGATTTCTCTATTTGTGGGGATGAGGTTCCAATCCTTGGATACCTTGAATTCTGTTATGTTTATCATCTATAATTAATGAATTGTCTATCTAATTATAATCAACTCACTTATTGAGCGCTTTCTGATGTTTTTGGCAGTCTAGGATGCTTTTGCAACCAGAACTTGTTCTTGAAGATGTTAGTCAAGACCATGCGCGCAAGACGGTCAGATATGCTTTATATTCTTATGATATCTTGTAAATGATATCTTTGTGAACAGTTCACATTTATTTTGGTCAGTGTTAGTTGAAGTTTTCAACTATCTTGGTAGTTTAATTGAGTGGTTTCACTAATAATTTGTTAGGATTACATAAATGTGGTGCTAATGAGCTTCATCAATGAGCAAGATTCTTAGCTTAAGGAGCTTGATATGCTTTGTTCATATAATATCCTTCTTTATTCTGACTTAAAAGTCAGTTTTCCAAAAATATGCTCATCTTCCCAAAAAAGTTGATCCCACACTAATAGCTTCAAATAGATTCAGTACATGCATTAAGATAAAAAGTTACGCTTTTCTTCTTTCTTTTCTCACCCCATCCCCACCTTATTTATGTGCAGGTCACCATTGAAGACCATCCTCACTTGCCTGGAAAGCATGCATCTGTACATCCATGCCGACATGGGGCTGTGATGAAGAAAATTATTGATGTGCTGATGTCTCGTGGGGTTGAGCCAGAAGTTGATAAGTAAGGATAAATTTTATTCTCACATCGTTCAGTAACAGCTTAAGATTCTTTTCCCCAAGTAATGAGTGAGAAATATTGTGCGCAATCAGGCCAAGCAATTTAAAATCATAAGCATGTATAAAATAAAATAAATAAATAAAGCTAAAGATTATTGCCGAGGAATAAGAGACTATTTTATTAGAATTAAAAATTATGATCCAATATTACAGTGTATCTTGTAGAATGTAGACACTTTCAGTTTAAAAAATGAGGAAACATAATCAGTCTCGGATACTGATGGAACTGTGGTTTTTCCCATGGCTATATTGAAATGTGCAGAAACAAAATATAATTAATTGAAATATACTTGTGTGTTTTGTTGTGAATTGTGACCTTCAGTCGTGACTTGTCTCATGTTCTTGTATAGCTTATAGTCTCAATCTTGCTTTTGTAGGTACCTCTTCCTATTCTTGAAATTTGTAGCCTCTGTAATTCCTACCATAGAATACGACTACACCATGGATTTCGATCTTGGTAGCTCAAGCAGTTGATCTAAAATTCAAGGTATGTTACTACTTTTATCCACCATTTTCATTGCTCTCAAAGTTCGCAGAGAAAGAAATGGCCCAGTATGATAAAGTTACACAAACAAGTTGCTTAGAAAATAACATACTCGTCATCATTTCTGCATTTAGTCATTTTAATTATTTGTCACATTGAACCAAGGCCTTGGTCACTCATGATCACAGCTTGATTATTATCATACCCTGAAATATAGAAGCTAGCATGCAGCCTTGCAATTACATGTCCACGAATATACCGTTGAACTAGCATTGAGTGAATAGTATTATGTAGCTTGATGTGCTGTGATCGGATTTTACGACAAGACTCAAATGTAAAAGGCAGGCTCAAGTAGCCAACTACATATGCCATAATGATGACTGTTGTGTGACAACTTAACTGAGCACCATTGTTATATGATGGTGATAATCTTAAAATAAGATGTTTGTTTGTGTACTGTACGAGGAGGGGTGGTGTTTTGATACTGGTGTGTTTTCTTTGTTTTTATACAGATGAAAGCTCCAAAATATGTAGCCGTTGACAATTGCAACAAGTAAAATACCAGATCCTGTTTGTACATAACATTTAAATGGCTTTGTAACAGTGGTACGTACAAGCTGTGTGGTTGCTTCCATTACATCCTCATTTTATATATAGTATGTAAAAACTCACTGTACGTGTTTATTTAGGATGAGAATGGATGGATTATATTTTTTCTGGGATAATTATATTCATACAATAATTAAGCAAGTGCAGATAACTGAAATTCCATATTCGATTTTTTGCTTAAACAAGACAAACAATTGAAAATCAATATAGCTAAACATAGAAACATGAAGATTCGAAACTAGCCCGGACAAAAATAAAATAAAGGGTAAAATATTTATAGATCTTTTAGACTTGTTTCTATTTGAGATTTGGCCCCTATTTAGGACTTTGTCTCTTTTCGATTCCTGAACTTGTGTATTTTTATTTTTTAGTTTAATTAACCTACTACTACAGGTTTTAACTGACACATCATCCCTGACCACCGCGTCACCATCTCCACCTCAGATGGCTTTGCCACATCACCATTTCCATCCCAGATGTCTTTGCCACGTTAGCTACACACACACAAAAACACTAAACGACGATGTTTTAAAATCTGAAATCAGAAGAAGAAAAAATATAAAAACGCAAATCATCTTCTTTTCTTGGTTATCCTCTTCAACCTCTATGCAGAACCAAAAACCCTAGTTTCTATATTTCTTCATCAAGTCCAATTTTAATGGTGTGTAGTAGCAGCGAATCGATTCGCAGCACAAAACGCACACCATCATATGGGCATGAAATTGATCAACAATGCAGTTGTGGGTTGAGAGCGAAGCTAAAGATTTCGAAGACGAAGAACCCTGGAAGAGCTTTTTATGGTTGCTCAAACTATGGGGTATGGTCATTCATTTGCTTCTGAATATGAATATGAAATTGTATTTCATTTTCGTATTTGAATTTTGGTTTTTATATTGTAGAGAGGCAAGTTTTGTGACTACTTTGGGGGTGGACTGACTTGGATGATTCAGCTCCAATCAGTTCAATGGTGAAAGCGTTAAATCTTCAAAGAGACTACCTGAAAGCACTGATGGAAGAGTTGGAGTCAAGAGTGATGATTATAAAGCATAAGCATAAAGAACTAGTGGATGAATCAAGATTTACACAACAAAAGAAAATAGTTAGGTTGTTACTAATGATTAAGATTTTGTGTTTTATGTCCTATTATGTTATTTGTAACTTTTGGTTTGAGTAATATCTTGTAATGTCGATGAATTAATGGAATGATACAAGAGTTTGCAATTGAAGTAAATGATTGAGTACTCTTTGATTCATCTGATAAAGTCATGCTAGGATATGCATACTACCAATATATTAGCATCTAATGCTAATTTTTATTGTGTGGGAGAAATGTAATCAATCAATTTTAATATTTTGTAAACTCTAAAAGAGTTGTTGTTATACATAAAATAAAAATTTGATGAATGCTGGTAATAGATTAGATCTTGCTCCTATTTACTGTTTATATCTTCTTGTAATAACATAGCAATTCAAAGACAGCACACTTAAGTGTTGATAGCAACAACAATTCAAACTCACCTGCTATAACATCCATGAACATAAACTTATGCCCAATTAAAACTCACAACAACAATTGAAACACATCAATTACACTAATACATTTAAGTGTTTAAACTTGACATAAATCCAACTAGTTTGAAGTTCTGTTTATCACCAATAAAACTAATGCCCAACAAAACTTACAGTGATGTTAAAATCCAAGATATGAAACTACCTAAGTTCAAAGGTAGTGCAAAAAGTGTGCAACATACAACCACATTGTTCCATCATAAACTTATACTAATCAAATATTTAGTTTGCAAAATATCAGTCATCATACTCAACTATGAGACTTCCTTAATCCAACAAGTGTGTCTAACCACTTCTTTTGGATCCTTGTTCGAACCTCGTTATGCACTTCATCAATTGACCGAGTTGCGATCCCTTGAACCGATGCCTTATAGGCCGCCCTGTTTTTTTTGAGATAGAACCACTCTTGGAGTTGGAATATTTGCAGAATCTTGTCTTCCCACATTAGTTGGTTGGCTTGAAGTTGACCTGTCAGCTCAAGCTCGGTGTGAACCCCTCCATCCTCTGCCTCTTGTTTGCAATCCTATTCCCCTTGCCCAGCCTCCTCTTGTATTTGTTATAGGTTGTTCCTCATTTTCTTGTATCATTTCAATATCTTCAACAACTTGATCAAATGGACCATAGGTTGTTCGTCCCCGGACACATCTGTAGAGTTCAATGCTCGGTGGTTGTTGATAAGTGCAAGAGGTTCAATTCCCTGTATTAAATATATGTATTGGAACTAGTTGATGAATGTAACTTGATCAAACACAGTTAACTATTAATGAATGTATACCATAATGTGTTTGTCTTTCTTAGGTCTCCCTATTGTCTTACCTGTTTGTTTTTCTTTTCCGCTACCTTGTGTCTGCAAGAGTATAGTTTATTATGCCAAATATTAGTTCAAACACCCAGGTTATGAAAGACAAGTTAAAACTAATAATATTATACCAAAGGGATAAAGGTTTTTTTGGTACCCAAACTTTGGCCGAATACCCAATTTGGTACGTAAACTTTTATTGTGCCCAATTTACTACCCAGACTATTATTTTATACCCAATTAAGTACCTACCATTCGATTCTGTCAATGTCACCGTTAATTGCTAATCTGGCATGTTGAGTTGGACGGTTTGTACATGTGGCATACACGTGGCGTACATGTCGCAAACTGATATTTTTAGATAATTTTTGTTATTTAATATTTAATTCAAAATAAAATTCGAAATAAAAATAAAAATATCTCTCTCCTCCCTCTCTTCCTGTCTCTGTCTATGCAATCCATTTCAGCGAACTCCTATTCTCATGTTTATGCTTCATCGTTGAGGCCTACACACTGATCGGTTTTGATTTGGACAGCCTCTCCATCTCTTCCTATATCGGCTGTTTGATTTTGAAGAAACCGAGAGGAAGAGAAAGATGAGTTTTAGCATGATTTCACTAACCCACAACCAAAATCCCCATCTGGGTTTTTACTTTCAAACCCTAATTTTTGCGTCTAATACTTGTGATTGTACCTTTGGCTTAGCTCTTTATCTGAGTTCAGTTGAGAAAGAGGAAGAGAGAGCAAGAGTCATGATGACATCAAAACATACTCAGAAGAGAAAAATTTAGAATTTTAGAAGAATGGAAGAGATTTATTTGGAGGCTGATCTCACATTCCAAAAACAACTAAAGAAAAATAAATAGTAAGAACCCATAATCCAGTAATGCTCTGATACAGTGCAGTTTTATTTCTAGTTCTTGTTGCTGAAGTTAGTTAGTTATTTGAACTGTTTTATGATTTGGGCTTGTTTAAATTGAATTGTGATTTCATCTTATTCAAGGGTTGGCCCAGCCCAATATCTAGTTGCTTGTTTGGCTGCTTGACAGCTACAGATAAGACAAAGGTTGGTAGGAGATATTTATGATGGGACATCCCTTTATAATCTTTATCCCATGATTGAATGAATTAATTCCTCTCATCCTGAATTCTCTTTTCTCCCTACCTTTCTGTATCATTCTATATTCCTTATTCCGCATTCTTTCCTCTCTCTTCTTCCCCAAAAAGTTCATTCTTTTCCTGGAAATCTTTAAGTTCTTATCAAAGGTGTCAGAGCTATCGTTCTAGGCATGGCAGGAAATACTAATCTAGCCACTGCTAAATTGCAGGAAGAAATGGCGATGTCCAAGAAGGAGATCTCAGACCTCAAACTGCAAGTGCAAGCTGTGAGTAATGGAATGAAAAGGATGCAGATTGATATCAACAACAACTCAGAGATTACCAACACCAACTCAGAAATGATGAAAGCTTATAAGGAAAAGAACAACTCAGATATTGATGATATCAAACAGCTTTTGAGGGAGCTCAAAGGTAACCCTAACCCCCTATTGCTCCTACAATTGCTCATGTGGGTAGTCATCAAGCTAGTTCTGCTATAGTTTCTGTCGCTAGAGGAAGTAGATCTGAGGTTGGTTATTCAAAGAGAGAGAGGCCCAAATTTGATGGAACAGATTTCTTAGGGTGGAAACTCCAATTTGAGCAATATTGTTTTGCCTCTAGGATCTCTGATGTAG